>JAMKCH010012958.1:0-96255 GCA_023653785.1 Ophioderma brevispina
TACAGTAAATTATGTAAAATGTGAAAACAATTATTGTAAAAGGTTTAATAATATAGATGTAACCTTACGGGGAAAAATAATTAAAACAAAATCGTCACACAGACACTTAAGTTATGACAAGAAGTTCAACAAGTTTATTCAGCTCAAAAAACAAACACAGTTATTTAATTAAGTGTACTGACAATGTGGGGCATTTCCCCGCGGGGAGAGGAGTTATTAACTACAAATGGACACGCTGTGGCCTGTATAAATACTACAGTGGTAAACACTGTTGGTATCGTAGGAGCCCCAATAAGTCATTATGCAAAATGGGCTTACTATAATCGCACGTACTTTATGTATGTGTTCAACTTGGACTGGAGATAAAAAGCTTACTTTCTCATGACCCATCATCCTGAGAATTATAAGCACTTAATATTTCCCTGGTCTAAAAATCATGATTATTATGTACACACAAGCACGGATACAGATAGAACAATACGTTCAATATAAGTCCCCAATCCCAAGACTCCAGATCCTCCAATTTCAATTGTGCCGAGCTCGCTCGTGTAGTGACATGACTTTACATAATTTTTATGTAACTTCGCTAACTTTTACCCGCGCATTACATTTAATTGGTTTACAAAACCACATAGGCCAAATGAGTTTGTTTAACATTATTTTATGTCTTTTTGTTTTCTTTTTACCAAAATACGATGTGTTAAATTTTACATAAAAAGAGTAAAAATAATATAATGCATAAAAACTATGTTAGTTATACTTTCACATAATGTTGTACCGGTATATTTACCAGCGTTTACATAAAAATTATATGAAAAAAAAAACGTACAAAAATAAAATAATTATATTATTTTTTTACATCGTTTGTTTTCTGTGTGGTGGCAAAATACGTATAGACAATAAAAGGAAAGTGGAGAAATCAAAAAAAGGTTTTATGTGTTTTTAAAAACAGACAGGATTAGTAACTAGGAGATTGTTGTGGTTTGAAAGACAGTTTAGTCACTTTTTAAGTGTGAAACTTGTTTCAACGATCTAAGGCAAACACTTGGAATAGGGTAATTGACAGAGGGTTATACTTAATAAGCCCTTGTTTTTCAAAAACTAGTGCAAACCGATTCAGACAAAAATTGGACAGGATGTACGAAACAAAAGTTTCTCGTTCAGAATCCCCCCCCCCCAAAAATTTGAATAACTCCCCATTCAGACCACATTTCGCACCCTATACAGCGATTCTTAAGGGTTCCAGTTGAAGCATTTAATTTAGTTTCTTATGGGTCCCCTTGGGAAATGTTTGCCTCAGAAGCTAAATTTTGCCAAAATACAGTTCTAAAGCCTTCAAATTTCTCACAAGTTCAGTTCCTAAGGCCATACTTTAAGAACTTTAGTTCCCAAGCGTTACAAGCCCCCCAATTCGGGCGCACATCCGTACCTGAAAACAAGTTGAGTAAGCAACCCCCCCCCCGAATAACTATCAGTAATTTTGAATTATAGCACCGACTTGCGAAGAATTGCATTGATTTTGGGACACTCTGTACATACCGGCATTATGACACGGATTTAATATGAGCGTGCATTATCAGGGGGTGCATTATCAAGCGTGAATTATTAAATCATATAATTTCAATAATGTACACCAGTACGCATGCGTGACTTCCCCCTCAAGTGAAGCTCTTGAACATTTTCAATTGCATGGTAAGGCAATAATACCAAGGGCCAGAACGTTCATTACCACACCCTCCCAACGTTATGTGGCTTTACGAAGGGGAAAGAATCAGGAATGACACTCACTACAGAGTCTTTTCCTTAAATAGAAATTTCTTTTATGGTGTTACCAAAAAAGGCAACTATAACGGCAGTTACTTAAAATCTGCTGTGTTTAATAAACCCCGATTTGACCTTTCGAATAGATGCGATACATTCAGAACATAATGAATAATTATCAGCATTTAAATCGACTGCGCTTATCATCCAAATCCGATTGGTGAAGTAAGGATCACACTCGCCTCTGTTAAAAAGAGATCACCAATCTTCGTCGAGCACCTGGCATGGACGGATTCACTTTAATATCCTTCCAGTAGATTGCTCACCTTGCTATCAGCCAACTAAAGAGTGGAAAGGCCCAGGGCCTGATAACATACCGGCGGAGTTTCCAGATTGCAACTGCGGCCCCGAGCCTGAATGGCTTCCAGGGGGTGTTCTAATATGTTGCTAACCAAAACGTCCTTACCAAGCTCTGGAGGAAGGTACTACTCACCGCCTCCCAAAAACCAAACCAGCCTGTCGGACAACCCTGTCAACTACCGCACCAATATCACTACTGTGTGTCTCGAACCCCATTCTGCCTGACGAACAAGCGGATTTCGCCGTGGCCGGGAGCATTGTCCAGCAGATTGTAAAACTCACAATGATATTGAGGAGAGCTTTGAAAAGAGTCGTAAGGCAAGGCGTCATTCTTGGTGGACCGTACTGCAGCATATGACCACCGTGTGGTACCAGGGCTGGACACTCAAGCTTCTCAGGCCCATCCCGATCGTCAACTTGTTATACCAATCATAGCAATATGCTAAGCAAATGTATCTTTATTTAGACCAGTGATGGGGCAAAGTAGCCGTCCTGCGTCGCTGAGGAACGGAGTACCACAACAGATCTGTAACTGGCTCCCTGCTGTTCGATTTGTTATATCAGCGGACTACCAAAACAAACATCGAGACAATATGGACGACACCGGACGCTCCGTGCCCTTTCACCTCGTGACAGCAAGTGGTCAGAAGTAGAAAGTACACTTACTGCAGATATGGCCCCCTTACCGTGAAGCCTATCTCAAGACGTGGAGATGAAGTTGAGCCTGAAGCCAAGACCCACCGCTACTGCCTTTCATCTCCAACCCAAAGAGGCCCCTCGCCAGCTTCAAATCAATCTCTAATGGAGCGACTCTGCCATACAAATCCTACACCAACCTATGTGGGAGTGAAGCTTGAACAGTGTGAAAGTAATCATAGTCCGGTAGTTATCATAGTCCGGGCTCCATAGACGGACAAACGGAAATATAGCGTGAAACTAATGTTGCGTGAAGAGTCATCTGAATCGGATGCCGTAGTGTTCTCCATTGTTTCCCGGGACTGTGAGCCGGAGGACTCTATATATCCTGCCACCACCGCGCGGCTTACTATCGGTAGCCACCTCGGAGTATGTATGCGGCCGAGGGATCTTCGAGGATAAACCTCATGTATGCCACTTACTGGATTCTTTCATGGGGGCGCCAGCCAAACGGAATCTACGCACCACCGCTAGTAAACCGATGACCTGAACTACCAACTGGTAGTAACTTCCACGCAAGGACTGTGTCACCTAAACCGGATTCGCACAGGAGTGGTAGCTTCAACAGTAATATGCAACGATGTGGGCTGCGTCCATCTCCAGCCTGCCAATGTGGTATCCATCACAGACTGTGAATCACATTCTCAATGAGTTGCCCTACCCTTCGTCCACGGTGGACATGAACTTCTCAAACCCCAAACTAATCTACAGTGAAATGGGTCCACCGTCTGCAACATATATATTTAGCTGCTTGCCTCATATGCAAGAAGAAGAAGTTGAATAAAAGTATTGGACTAATGGGTAATTGCTACGTTCATTGTAAATCACTGGCATTTAAAGTATGTCAAAAGCTAACCTATTATTGAGCTGGTAACTCATCGAAGTTTCATTCAATATACATGGTATAACTGTTCACCACCTCTCTCAAATGCAGCCAATGTAGTCAACCCAGGTTGTGAAAGTCGTAGAACTACAATATTTCTAGTTTTAAATTTTTAAAAGTCATCCAAAATATATTCTGAAAAAGAGTTATTAATATAGTATTTTATGTTTATGGCGTATAAAATAATGCTCACGTGGTTTATACACAGATAAGGGATGAGTGGAGTGCATTCGGGATATAATTGCATGCTGGGCCACTGTTGAGCACTCGCACTAAACGCCGCTTCGTGCCACAGTGGACCCCGCTAATGGCACATGTTAATTTATTAAAGGTCCAGGGCCCGAGCGCTAATAGCCTAGTCCCCAGAAGCCTCAGAATTTACCGGAACGTGGTCAACATTTGGTTATCAGAAGAAAGCTGCTATTTTTCTTTATTTACCTGTTGAAAATCTTAGAAGCCAAAGGATTGTTTGGTGTGGAGTTATGAGCGAAAATGTTCCCCTTTTGGTCCACCAAGATTAATTTTACAACAGTACTTGTATATAGGGTTACAAAATCACGTTTTAGCTCTCGCATTCAAAACGGTTTGAATATCGGCGCGAAACTGTACAGATGGGGTTTTGGAGTGAAAGCCAATCTTACCCAAGATGAACTTTTTATCCTTAAATCGGGCCATCCCCCTTTAATTGCGCCAAGGCATACCAATTATATCCCCGAAGCACTCCAATCAGGTTCTTAGTCATATCAATCACACGGGCGGACAGCACTATTTTGCTAAAATTAAGCTATCGCCCGTGTGATATGACGCGATAATAGATAACGGCAAAAGTGGAGTAACCAGTGGGGGGGACGGGGGGCAAGCGCCACCCCCCCCCCGGACACCAAAGAATCGGGAAAAAATCGGGAAGGGGAGCCAAAAAATGGGAAGGAAAAAACACGTGAGAGAACGAGAAAAAGAGATCGAAAAAGAGGAAAAGAGAAGAAGAAAGGGAAAAGAAAGACAAATAGGGAAAGAGAAGAAGAAAGGGAAACGAAGAGAAAAAAGAAGAGGGAAGAAGAGAGGGAAGGGGTGAAGGTTGCCCCGGCTGGGTCTACTCGGCGAGCACAGCGAGCCGAAAAAAAAAAAACTGGGCGCCTGAAAAAATCGGGAACAACTTCTTGGAGTCTGCCGCCCCCCCCCCCCCCCGGAGGCTCAGGTCTGGTTACGCCCACTGCGGCGAGGGCTAAAAATTCTAAATATTGGACCTATTAATTGTAGGTTGTTTTAAAAGAGGTGTAAAGATACCTGTGAAGCAGCACTCAACATCTGCGTGGGGGGATATGGGAAATAAGCTCGTAGTCGAATCTTATAGCCTGGACCAAATTGCGCGCGATTGACACTTCAGTACACCCGAATTAGCATGGTCAAAGTTGGAACATTGTTTTCGTTGGAATATCGTTCTATTAGGAAAAAAATCAATAAACCTATACGTACATGGCCATTATATCACGTAAAGCTAAATTTGTGGAAAAGTTGTCATTCTCAGAAATATATATATATCTATATATATATATATATATAGAGAGTGATAGAGAGAGAGAGAGAGAGAGGATATAGAGAGAGAGAGAGAGGAAAGAAGAGCCGAAGGGGGTGGCGCTGTGACGGGTAGGTTATTATGAGTCGAGAGGTGCTAAAGGGTCACACCATTTACGCTCCCCCATAGCATCTGTAATGCTGGCACACAGCGCACCTATTCCGGTTCCGCATCGCTAATTGGACGGCTATTATAGACATGCCTACGTCTTTTGACTCCCTACCAGCAGAGCGTGTGTTAAAGACTGCGATTGCTTGAACAAGGAATGAAAATACGGTTTCGCGGTACCTTGGATATCGCGAAATAAACGAATAAATTCAGGTGGTCGATCTATTGTTAGAAATGGGTTCTGACAAAACAAGACCAATTAGCTCACTAATTTTTGAGTGCCTGGAGTATGGCATGACTTGATAGTAGATATCAAGAATTGAGCCAGCTATCGAAAAGGTAAGGAACAATTGATTGTATGAATAGTATTTTTCACGTTTTCCGTCTTTTTCCAAAAATAAACCTATATTATAAACAAGAGAAGATATCAGTAGCTTCCCCAAGCATTGCTTCCAATGGAGGTTTTGTCAGCCAAAAACTGATGTGAACGTTAGAGTTTGAAACATGGCTAAATTTAACAGTAATGATCACAAACTTACATTTTATGAATGTCTGTCACTAACAGATTCACCATGGACTAGCTGTAACAAAATTCGCACATGGCAAGCAATGCATTGTGGGAAGCTAGTGGTATCTTCTCTTCTTTTATAAACCAGTCAGCTAGCTAGACAATTTAGTTGGAATATTATGGTGCGTAAATAGTTTAGATAGGCCAAGGTATTTGCGCAATCTCAGTGTACCAGCAATGTACCCCAAAAAATCCAAATCAACGCTATAGACAGAGTTTCTCACCCTCAGTAAGGCGGTAGAAGTAGTACGTAGTCTGTGTCACAGACTGCAAAAGACATTATCTAAATTAGTCGGCGCGAGAGATTAACGGTATCAGTCCCGTCATAGCGAATGCATGCAAATGAAAAACTAAATCCAAATATATCCGGAATACGAGGGGTTTTCAATCGAGATTTTTTGTATCAGAGGGTCGTTCAAAGAAGCGGCTAGGGACCGACCAGGTAACCTCGTCAATCAAGTAGATTATGGTATGTGTGCGCTTTATTCCGTTAATGTGTTTATTTAAGTATTACAAAAACCGATCTTCTGCCAGCTTGAGTTTCGTGGCGTGCAGGAATAGGCGCTCGTCTTGTGATCAAAAGGTCCTGGGTTCAATTCCCACTTCTGACGCAAAATTTTAATCTATTATTTTGGGACTTAGAGATTGCAATGAAAACTTCAAAGTTGGCTAAACTGCGATTTACACGGTAAGTATAGGGTTACCTGGTCGGCCCCTAGCCGCTTGAGTCCGTTACTATGTTTTGTTTTCAATATGTATCGTAATTGGGTCTGAACCTATAAAACCTAGCGAGAAAATTGAACGTTTTTGTCGGGCACTTTGGTGCTCGCAAACACGGAAAAGTGAACACGCAATCGCTACGGGCCGCATCCCTTTTCCCACAATGTCTTTCGGTATTATTTCAGTCTTGAGAATTTTCAAACGCTGGTTTCAATTTACGCTTTCAATTTTAGAAACAGGATATACGTACTTAACGGACCGCCGTACGCTCAGCCGATATAACCCGGAGGTAGCACACATTTGTAATACATCTCAAGTACAAAAGGTTTGAGTGATTAAATATGTTGACAGACTGACAGGAACCCCTGAAACGTGATTCTTAAGTGCCGCAAGTGGTGCCTTAAGGAGAGGGGCCAAAATAAAGTTTGTACAGGGGTCAAATTTGTAAATTGATCCAATCATGTTGAAAAGCACACCATGTTATGTGTCTAACTATAAGGATTCAGAAAAGGTATAGTTTGTAATATGTACAGTCTAAAGTTTCAGAGTTATAGGCTAAAAACAGCAAAAATCAATAAAAAGGGTCAATTTCAGTTGTACAGGGGTCAAATTTTAAAATTGCTCCGATTTGGATAAAAAATGGTGCAAATTATTGGTGGAGCTCATAGGATAAAATTAAGGAATAGTTTTGAGTGTCTCAAATGCTTGCTTAAGAAAGTAGGGGGGTAACAAGATCAAGCCCCATTGAATGCAATGGACGTTGACCGTCTGTTCCCCTACATCCGAAAACTAAGCAATAAGACAGTCAAAACTATCCTTATTTTAATCTATGAATTCACAAGAATTTGCACCATTTTTTATCCAAAAAAAATAAAAAAATTAAAAAAATTAAAAAAATTAAAAATATTTATTTTGGAACAAAATGAGTGAATGTTGTGACGTACTTTGTGATGTTCGTTTGAGTGTAATGTTTATTGGCCCCGTTGTGGATAAGGCTTATTGGCAACGTCGTCATATTACAAGTGGCGGCGCCAGACCTCTTTTTTTTTTTTGGGGGGGGGGGGCAAACTAGGGGGCCAAGAAACAAATTTTGGGGTAAAAAGCCCCCCCCCACCCCCCGTGGCGCCGCCATGGTCATTAGCTTTCCTATACCCCGGTATTGTTTTTACTTTCATAATGTAGAAAGGCTGAACGATTAAATCCGAAACCAATAGTAAAAGGAGGTTATAGTATGAACATAATACATTCAAAACATCAAAAAAAACAAAATTGGTTACGACCCTGGTGCAGTTGTAGTCTCACGTCAATGTGGTGGTGTCACCGTTGCGTGATAGAAATTAATAAGTGATGCTAGGGAGACATTATTTTTATACTTATTTTAAAAATAATATATAACACATAAGTCAATCGCACATTTTTTGCCACTTCAACCGTTTTACTTATGAACTCGATTAGCGATAGCAGGGGATAGGACCCCCCAACACACACACCACAACCATACACACATACAAGGGCAGAGAGTGGAGAGTGTATTGAGTCCATCCCTTCTACATCGTTTTTGAAATTTCACCTTAATAAGGTCATGCAATCCCACCAATCGCCCTCTTCCTCTCCTTTTGGTTTCTACCGTTCTGTTTCCTCTTTAATCCCTTCGAAATCACATGTAAACCCTTTTGTAAGTGGTAGTTACTTACCGCGTAATTTTTAAATAATCATGTCGTGTTGGTTCTTAAATTTCTTGAACATTTATTCTCTTAAAGAGGGATGGCCGATTTAAGGATATGAAGTTTTAATCTTAATAGATTGGCCTTCATTCCAAAACCCCAAGTTTCGCGCCGATATTTCAATCCGTTTTGATGCGAGGGGTAAAAACGTGATTTTGTAAGCCCCATAGAGTTCTGTGTAAAATTAATATTGGTCGACCAAAATGAGGCACGTTTTCGCTCATAACTTCCAAACCAAACATCTTTGGCTCTATGATTTCACAGGGTAAATGAGAAAAATAGTAGCTTTCTTTTGATACCAAAATTTTCCAATGTAGGGGGCACCAAAGGTCAACATCCATTGTATTCAATGGGGCTTGACCTTGTTCCCCCCCCCCCCCTACTTCGGTAAGTAAGCATTTAAGACATTCAAAACTATTCCTTATTTTTATCCTATGAGCTCCATCTATAATTTGCACCGTTTTTTATCCAAATCGGAGTAATTTAAAATTTGACCCCTGTACAACTGAAAATTATATCCTTTTTATTGATTTTTGCTGTTTTTAGCCTATAACTCAAAAACTTTCGGCCGCAGATAGTACAAACTATACCTTTTTGGAATCCTTATGATTAAACTATTAAAGGAGAACCCGTACAACGAATAATATTAAACAATATACACTATAAAATAATTATTGACCACATATCGAGTGGTTTCATAGAAAAACGGAATTATTTTTTTGTTTGTTGTTAAAAAAAGAAAAAACCTAAAAAATTAAAAAAAAAACATCTAGTCTGACCAAAGACTCGCGTTTCTATAGAGATAGAGAGGTAAAGCGTTACGTAATCTTTAGAAATACACTGTCTCGCATGTTTTGCCGACCCCCCAAAGGGAAAACATAGAGTACCAACATAGAAGCCAATGGCGGCCTCCGCTTCTTCCACATGACTGGGGTGCCGCGCTTTGCATGATACACTAATCGGTAGTGATTACAAATTAATGTATGTGTTAGAGGTGGCCGGTTGTTTACTTGCTGTAATAATAGTGTTACGGAACATTGTGCTCAGAACTCTTTTTTTCTCATATGCAATTGCGCGCTTGGTGACAAGATGTATACGAAGGCGGTTTTTATGTAATCAAGACCACAACTGAGGTGTAATTTTAATTTCGGTGCCCTGTGCCATGCTGGTAGGGACAGAATTTAAACCCACCCAATAGCACCCAAAAATCCAACACCTGATATTTTGGCGGATGGTTTGTATCGATTGACATTTGTGTTGTATAACGCACCCCAACTAATAAGTATTCCGTTCGCCACCTATTAAAAATTAGCGCCCAGCACGGACGATTGGTTCTTGAATGGGTCACCCCTTCGAGTCTGACCATGTGCTATTTAAAACGTGGAATATGCGAGACGACCGGCACGTTTAGGTCATACATGCCATAGGAAATACACATTATGAAAGCATCATGTGTGAAGATGTATGACGCTACTGTGCCGTCCGTATCGCATAACACAAATACATATCCCATATACAGTAGCGCGAATTTCAAATATCGCATGGTCAGACAAAATGCTTTTAATTCGTTTTATGGTTAGTATAATTCCGTTTTCCCATGAAACCACTCCATATGTGTTCAATAATTGTTTTTGTTTTTATAGCATATAGTGTGTAAGTTATTCTTGATACAGGTTCTCCTTTAACTTGGTATACCTTTCAACATGATTGAATCAATTTCAAAATTTGACCCCTGTTATTGACCTTTGACTCCCGAAAAACCAATTTCCCCACCCCCTACGATAACTTTTTTTGGTAAATGTTGACACCCATACCTACCAAAATCAGTTGAAATCAGCTTCTGTAAAACAATTTCACAGATGAAACTTACTTTAGATTTACTAACTAGCTGATCACAAAATCGAAATCGTCAATAACAAGGGAGCTGCAACTCATATACCCCAAAGAACGCAGCATTAGGTATCCAGAGTCGGAAGTTTTGGAAACAAAAAAAGCTTTGCCCAATAATGAGAGACTAAAAAAATGGCGACGGAAACAAACCTGACTGAATCAAACTTCAATGCACTCTTGATATCTAATTGCGGGTACCATTGTTCGATCACTTGCAAATATTTCACACTTAGGTACACTTCATTACGGTAAACCCCTAAGCGCACTGGTTTGACGAGCACTCAACCAAACACTCCTTTCTCAGAAACAAACAAACAAACAAACCAAAATGATACAAACTTGTCATGGTGGTGGTCTCCTCTTCTCTTGTAGTCTGTAACGCGGGAGTCGTCTCAGAATTAGTTGATGACTTTGCACTCTCTTTAGTTGACATAGATTTAGTTGATGACTTTGCAATCTCTTCAGTAGACACTGTAGGAACTGCAATGCAAAATCAAAACATGACGTGAGACAAGTCGTATATACATAATAAAAATACAGCGATCGCCGGACCGCATGTTTGCGAATGGGGTTAAAGGTCACATGGGGTCAACAGAGGTCGGCAAGAGTTCCATACGTATCCCCTTCAAAGTTCTATATGTAACAAATTATTTTGTTTTAGTTTTGGCCTTAGGGTTAGGGTATTTGTTGGTGTAAGGCCATAAATGAAAATAATTTGTTTCCTGTACAATGTTAAAGGAGGGGTACATATGGGACTCTTTCCCAGAGGTCAATCTGTGTACACTCCATATGAGTATGGCTTTTTGGTGCTGGTGACCAAGTGTGATATAAAACTGGATCGATTAAGCACAAATTAATTGGTCGAGCTATGAGTTGCAAAAATATTGGGCTCGACTGCGTCTCGCCCAATATTTTAAAACTCAGTCCTAGGGAGACCAATTAATATTGGGCGTAAATCATCCAATTTTATTATTATCATGTTTTGGATCCGATATTTTCACACACTTGGACTCCCTAAAACATGATAATGAAGTTAATCGGTCAATGGTAACGGATAAGCCCGGCGGAGAAGAGTCCAATGAATGCAGGGTTAACACAAACACAAGCGCTCCCTCTCTCTTATCTGCATTGGAAATCCGCATCATTAACATGCATTTGGGGGAGAGATCGCGGGAGAGAGAAACGAAACATTAATATATCTTAAACTGAATTGTTTTAAAGGACACGAAATGGCGTCCTTGGGGGTACTTGATGCAATATTGGTAAAGGCATGTAAACCTAACATTGCAAGTTAGTGTATGGTTCCGTACTATCAGTTATTCATGGGAATACATAAAGCATGCGCTTATTTGAAATTGGTCATAGGCGTAAATCCCGGGGGGGGGGGGGGGGGTTTTTTTTTTTTTTTTTTTTCATAATAGCTTAAAAATTGGTAAATTTCCGCGCGCTTCGCGCGCATTTTGTTCTAGTTGCAATTACATTTAAGGATTTTAGCTTCTAAATGGCAAAATTTTTAGCGCGCTTCGCGCACATGTGCTAGTAATGGATCTTTTCAGCAAACCCTGTTTCATTCATAAATTTTCGTCAACCCCATCCCCCCCAATGTCAAAAAGAAATTTACGCCACTGAAATTGGTAGGACATGAAGGACAGAAAAATAGAAAACAATAAGACTTGTCATCATTTAATTACGTTTTGCAGAAAGTGTCCGTACAGCACAAGGATAATGCCCGATACCGTTAAGTATTCTAAAAGTAGTTGAATCATCGAAATCAATCCAATAATTTTTGTCATTTTCGTAAATAATTATTATAAAATGGAAATATTTAATGCGAAGTGTGGCGATGCATCTAAACGGGCATTACAAAAACCTGTGTTAGAATTGGTTATACTAATGTAAGAATCTGATTCAAATCGCCACATTTCACTTTGATGGCCCCACTTCTAGACGGTTTTACGATGCCGGTGATTGATGTGGTTGAAAAAATTAAGTGAATTCGAAAAAAAAAGTTCTAATGGGTAAATGCTGGTCACGAAAATGTTCTCTTGTCAACGGATGTATTATTAATCCATTATGACATAGATCGTGTAAAACATGTTACAATAAAAATAGATCGGTCCTCGGACCGCTTGTGTCTGCCGTCGCGGTTTGTGAATGATAGGCCTCATGACCTTTGACCTTGATATGTGACCTTTGACCTCATAAACAAATGCGGGTTTGCATGTAAACTCCATAAACAAATTTTGTTCCAATTGAACTTCAACTTTTCAAATGAGGTAATTTTACATTTTCAGGCTATTTTACAACTTGACCTCACATGACCTTTGACCTTGGAATGTGACCTTTGACCTCAAACAAATGAAGATTTGCATGTTAACTCCATAAACCAAGTTTGTTTCCAATTGAACTTTTCAAATGAGGTAATTTTACATTTCAGCCTAGTTCCAACTTACCTAGCGAGCCAAGGATAATGCCCGATACCGTTAAGTATTCTAAAAGTAGTTGAATCATCGAAATCAATCCAATAATTTTTGTCATTTTCGTAAATAATTATTATAAAATGGAAATATTTAATGCGAAGTGTGGCGATGCATCTAAACGGGCATTACAAAAACCTGTGTTAGAATTGGTTATACTAATGTAAGAATCTGATTCAAATCGCCACATTTCACTTTGATGGCCCCACTTCTAGACGGTTTTGCGATGCCGGTGATTGATGTGGTTGAAAAAATTAAGCGAATTCGAAAAAAAAAATATGTTCTAATGGGTAAATGCTGGTTAAATTGATTTAACAAATTTGGAAATTACCAAGTGGTCCAATTTGTGATAAATATAGGTAAGTTCAACGGTCTAAAAAGCAAAATTTAGTTGATGGGTAAAGCTTTATTTTCACAAACCATAAGTCAATTGAGCATGGAGAAAGCGCGGAACCCTAGCAATGTTTGCTTTCCAAAACACATTTTCACATACAAATGTGATAGAACAAATTTGATATTAGCAAATGGTTCACTTCATATGATTATAGGTAAGAACAGAGGTCTTAAAAAATGAAGAAACCATAAGTCAATTGAGCATGAAAAGTTTAACTTAATAGATGACTAGTATCATGAGTATAGGGCTTACAAGAGTTCTTCAATATTGCTTAAGGCCTGCATCAGTTCTTGATGACTTATTATCACTTCAAGTTTGCTTCCAGGGCCAGATCAGTGACTTTTCATTGGATGACCAGTGTACGGGTGCTTTCGCTTATGAGACATAAGCCTTTTTTTCACAGAATGACGAATGCATTGTCATCATTGCTTTTTTTGACTTCTGCAATTTTACTTCAGGGCGTCATCAGTTTATTGTTTCATTGACAGAGCACCTTTGCTTACTAGGCTTTTGCAAATTAGCTTCTAATGGGCGGTATTAGTTCAGTACCTTATTGGAAAACCAGAACAAGGGGGCATTGTTTATGAGACTTCTGCAAATTTGCTTCTTGTGAGCAACATCAGTTCATTACTTTATTGGGTAACTAGTAAAGGTATCATTACTTGTTAGACTTCTGCACTTTTGTTTTCAAGGGACGGCATTAGTTTATGACTCATTGCATTACCAGTGGTTAGACTTCTACTAATTTGATTATATTAGGCAATACAAGTTCATTACTTTATTGGATAACCAGAGTAGCAGAATATGCTTGTTATACTCCAGGACAGAAAACGTTTAACGAGCGCGTGTAGAGTGGGCGGAGCTTTTCAGCGCGTGCAACCTGCTATATGATGCAGCTAAACTGAGGTAGCTACAGCATGTCGCACCATCAGCAATAATTGAGACGATTATATGCCAACCCAGTAAATACGTTCTCGTTGGGAACTTGTCGCCGCGTTGGGAACTTGTCGCCGAGTATAGATTGCAATTGTATATTACTTTATTGATAACAAATTTAAGGGGCTTCATTATTTTAAAGTTCGCAATTTTGTTTTCAAGGGCGGCATTAGTTTGATTCACTGGATGTGGCTCGTGGCTCCAATTGCTTGCTATATAGATCTTTGCTTTGTTTTAACGGCCGCAATAGGCCCATTAGGTCATTACATTATTGCATAGCCAGAATATTTCGTCGGCTGAATGCAAGACCAACGTAAGTGCATTTTGAATAATTTGGCAGGAGAACATTTTTGTGTTTTTATTGGATCCTATAGGTGGTGTGCCCATAATTACAGCAGTTATTACAATACGAAATGTATTTGTATGATATAAATGAAATAATGTCTCCTTGACAAACGTAATTAAATATTTATTTACAAAAGAAGAGAACGTAAGTTAATGCAAGACCAACGTAAGTGCCACTTACGTTCGTCTTGCACTGAAAAGGTGCAAAAATGTTAATGCAAGACCAACGTAAGTGCCACTTACGTTGGTCTTGCACTGAAAAGGGGCAAAAATTTTCAATGCAAGAAAACCGTAAGTGCCACTTACGTTGGTCTTGCATTAAGCGGAAAAAGCGCATTACACATACGTTATCTTCTTTTTCTAATTATTTTTTAATCGCTTATATATCTTAACACATAGTTTAAATTATGCGCGAATACCTCCTCTTTCGAAATTCACCAAAAACTCAATTTCGACAAAAATGTCACTTACATTGGTCTTGCATTCAGCCGACGTTGTGCACCACTGCGTATTAGACTTCTGCAAATTTGCTTCTTAAGGGCGGCATTAGTTCATGCTTTATTTTGGATAACCATAATGTGGTCGCAGCTGCTTGTTAGACATCTACAACTTTTCTTATAAAGATCGGCGAATCAGTTCAATAATTTACTAAATTTAGGGGCGTCATGGACTTATGCATTTTTTTCTTCTAGTGGGTAGAATCAGTATTGAGGAGCCATTGCCTATATTAGACGCCTGCATATTTTGCTTTTAAGGGCGGCATCAGTTTATTCCTTCCATACTTCTGCAAGTATGCTCTAAGGAGTGGAATCAGTTGATTATATACATTTTATAGTGATCAGTATAGAGGTGCCATTTCTTTGTAGAGTTCTGCAAGCTGGCATTGAAATCGTGTAAGTTCATAACTTTAATTGTTGGACAAGTACTAGGGAGCGTCATTGAAGAGTTCTTACAACTTTCGTAATGGTGTTTCAAAAGCCGAAATCTGCTTCTTACTTCCAGGTTGAAGCATTTTCTTACGGGGGGGGGGGCAAAATTATTAGGACGTTCCTGTACGCCCCGGTTCCGACCCTATGCAGATGGATGTTTGTGTTATCTGTTGGGTGCTGATGTGATAGTGTCGGGTACATGTCGGTTTTTCCGAGTTTTAATCTCGGGGTTTTGTTCCAAAGCACGGACTACCATTTTGAACGGCCAATTTAGTCCGACAGATTTTAATTTTGAATGGTCTTTATTCGGAAGAATTTTGTTCCCAAAGGTCGTTATTTCGAAAGAGATATTAGGATTATTGTTTTGAAAAGTTTTTACTCTGAAGGGTAATTAGTACCGACAGGTTTTTCTTCAGAAGGGTTGTTCGACAACCAACGGACCCATTGGCCACGACTCCAAACTTAAAACTCCATGCAAGAAGCAAACAATGTCAATCAGTAAGAGCAAGTAAAATTTCAGTTAACTGATTGTTATTTCTGTTACATATTATGAGGAAAAGTATGTATTTCTGCCCTTCATAGTATGCACATACTTTAATTTCAGGTGCATTCTCCGGTAAGCATTCAAAAACGATTTTTCGTGTCGCTCACAGTCATACACAGTTCAAGCCTTTTTTGCTCATTACGAATGAATGCTTATTAATATAGATTATACGTAGGAGTTATGTTTTCAAAATGATCTGGACTAGAAGTTGTAACCGAGCAAGAAAGTATAGAGCAATAAGACTGACGATGCATAATTCTTTTTTTTTTTTTGGCCATGTCGCCAGCCCAAATCCATTCTTTAAATGTGCCCATGCTTGTTATACACAAGAGCGCATATCACAGGTAACATGATATTTTATCAGCCTCTATTATGCCCTATTTATAAAGTTAAAAACACGATAATATTGGATTATTAAAGTTTATCTGAGAGCATGTCGCCAATATTGCAGCCAGATACGTTCCATAATTCGAATCGATACAAAATTGCCAAAAATAACGGTAGAAGAATTTTCATATATCCGATAAATCACGCACATGTCAATGCTATATTATACATGTTTTGCATAAAAATCTGGTTTCGAAAGTAGAGTAACAACTGCCAGGCCTGGTAATGAAAGAAATCCCTCACGTTATACCTACCTCCCGTTGCGCTCTTGCTAAATACCGTGATACATAAAGTCGAATACCACACCATGCTTTAGTATGATGGTAATACGTCCTAATAAGATTAAGTCAGTAAAGCATGCACTTTTTTGTTAATAACGGCACGATTAAGAAAAAGGCGGGCCAGATACGTTACCCAGATACGTTACTTAAGTGTTAACGTTAGGCAATATACTAAAAATCGGACATTTTTTTAAGAGCACCCATGCATTGTTCCGTGTTCTGAAAATATTAAAGTTCACGATTTTTAATGATTTTTAGGAATTCATTAATATTGATATTTGGTAATTTTGGAGACCAAACCTGAACACTTTATCGGAGAATGGCCCTTCAGTCCGTTTACGGACAGAGAATACAAGATCTTGCATACCAATCTGCAGGTGAGAGATTAAAAAAATCATTTCTATTTTTGGTGTCTGAAGCTCCAATTTTGCCCAGTACGCAACTACTCACACTTTTCAGAATTTGGTTCCAAATGTAGACCCGAAATAAATGGAACAAAGTATGAAAATCAATTCAGCCATTTGGAAATCCCCAATGCCCAAATCGAGCAGTTCGTGTCTGCATCCTGTGAATAGCACCGTCAAAAACAAGCTGTCGCTGTCATTGGCTACGAATAGAGGTCTTCCACCTTTCGGATTAGCGGCCATCTTGCCGGGAATGGCAAAGTCCATTCCAAATTTCTGGAGACTGTCTAAATCTAAGAACGACATGCGTGTTGGATATGTATGCATAAATGTATGGGTCACACTTTGAATAGCACAAGTACCTTGAGGTCGGGTATTAAATTGATCTGAATGACGAATACTACGGGAACTAACACCTTTTGTTATAGGTTATGCATGAGTGAGGTATAAGACCTCTGTAGTCAGTACTAACCGACGCTTACACAACACATACACAGGCAGGCTAATCTATACGAGTTCCCAGAAGAACCTCCTCCCCCCCCCGACCTCGGGTAGATTCAAAACTTTCTCAACAGATTCGGATGGTCCACGGGCATGGTCCACGGGCATAGAGTCTACGTGATTCTCAGTCGCTTAACTTTTTTCATTACCTTGGACCCGAAGGAGGGTCTAGGTTAGGCTAACATTTCGTGAATATTACTTGTTAGTTGTCTCGTTTTTGACAACCTGCAATGGCACAACCAGTTATGTTTGGCTCACTATAACATCCCCATCTCATCTCAACTATGTTTGTGAGATTGCGATACAAAATAACGTCGTCGAATTAAATTGAGGTAGCTTTTCAGTGTCAGCTTAAAAACAAAATGCTTCCTTTAATGACTTCCAAGAGTTTTTTTTTTTCCTTTATTCCAACATTTCAATTTTAACAGAAATGTCTTTCTTTTGCGGTGCTCGCAAAGGCAATGCTGAAATATTCAAATATAAACTGAGTTTATCAGAAAAAATATTTTTTTTAGAAAAGCTAAATAAAAACTACGTTTGTCGGAAAAACTTGGTATCAGAAAACCTTACCAGTTTCTCTCAGAAAAAAATGTTTATCTGTGATAAACTTGGTTTTGCGGTGTATATTTTAATTGCCCCTTAAGGAGTAATTGTCATTTAAACTTTGACCCAATACTCAGTACAAGCCCTACATGTAAAGGGCATCTCTAAAACCGTACCATAGAGATTAGTACTTCCTTTATTTTTTGTTTTATTGAACATCTGACATTCAAATTACATCTTCTTAGGCCTTTATTAACAATTAATTTGGTAACGATTTGATACATATATATTACAATATACAATTGTACAATTGAACAATTGTTTTAAAGCAATATTAGCACATTTTTTTGAAGAGCGCCCCCAATTTTTCAAAAAATTTGAGATTTTTACACGGTTGCATTGGTAACTGGCTAGTAAACTATACCTGTGAGTGGTTAAGCTCTACAATGTCTATGTGTCGCAAACGAAGGAATTTTATAACTAGAATAATTAATATCGGGATCCCGATAATATTTCAACGGCTGCTGGAAACGGCCTTCCAATATGAAATAGCCGGTAAATAGCGCCATGTACGTATCTACGCTCATCTATTAGTTGTTTTATTGGTTCAGGAAAGTCAAGTTAGAGGTCATTTTCTTGAGGTGGCACTATTTCATCATGGACGGACATATACTTAGCATTTCCAGCTCTGCCGTTTAAGTACAATCTAGGATCCCAATTCTAATTACAAAAATTACTAATTTTATGATAAATACGCATTTTTGAGCATTCTCGTTCGCAGGTGTAGTTTTCTAGACAATTACCAACATAGCTGTGCAAAAATATCAAAATTTTGAAAATTGGGGGCGCTCTTCAAAAAATGTGCTAATATTACTTTAAAGAGCAATTATATTGAAAACTACAGAATAAAGTAACAAAATAAGGCCTATTTACTAGCCCCGTATATTTTATCAGTAAGATCTTTGACTTAACTGGCTTTATTAATATTACTTAAAACAAACCATGGTCGACTATAACGATATGATACCTATAAAGATGTTTTCTAAGGGAGGGTTGCAGAGGTTACTTTATAGAATCATACCATACGCATAAGAGCACGTGTGGTCCAGTGGAAAAGTGCAGGACTCGTGATCATTAGAGCGTTAAAATCGTGAGTTCGAGCCCCGTGTTTGTGTCCCTGGGCAAGATACTTAATCTCAATTGCCTCATCGACCCAAGCGAAATCTGGGGAGCTGTCAAGTTATGGGGAATATTACAATCTAAGTG
The DNA here is from genome assembly GCA_023653785.1 of Ophioderma brevispina. Classification (NCBI taxonomy): domain Eukaryota; kingdom Metazoa; phylum Echinodermata; class Ophiuroidea; order Amphilepidida; family Ophiodermatidae; genus Ophioderma; species Ophioderma brevispina. Next base: position 19,291 of record JAMKCH010012958.1, read on the forward strand.
CTGTTAGGGATGTGCGCTTTGCCAGCTGCCACCTAGATGGAGCGAATGGTTGTGACGATTTCCTGATGGCGGCGTAATAACAATAATAGGCAACAGTGGTTTTAGACTGTTAAGGTGAAAAGGTGCTATATAAAAACTGATTATTATTATTTTTAAGATATTCTGAAATAACACTTGCTATGTATTTGTAGCTATGTATTACACTGTATTATTGTGCTGGTATGAAAATATGCATTTTTCTTTTGTCTAATAATAAAATATGAGCAGGTTCAAACTTTTGAACATGTCGCTTAAAAGGTGCGTATAACGTTTGTGTGTGGCAGGCCGTTTACCAGATTCATCAGTGAAACCAGCAAAACAAAACTATAGGGCGAGTAAAAACAAATGACCCTGAGTGTGTCCGCCATTTCGAATTTTTCAATAAATCATACATCTGACATATGTGGTACCAACGGAAAATCTAAATCAGTATCTTTAATTTGCTGCAAAGATAATTCCAATCGGTTAAGTATTGGCCGAGCTACAGTCTTTTGAATCAAGTAGTCAGGTTTTCCACCTATCCACTGATTTCTATTTCAAATCACTGCGGCCAACTAAGCAAATGACTCCCCAAATTATGATAATGGTATGTCTGTATTTACGTCAAATAAAGTGGTATCTTAAAGCTGTAAAAGCCAGTGATAATGGTAAGTTTTATTTAAAACATTTTTTTCAAGATGTGGCATATTTTGGACTACAAATATAGACAATAGTTCACACCTCAAAAGGATGTCTGTTCCTTCATATGGTATGATTCATTCAACTCCTCCAGAAACTGATACATGTATGAAGTTAATTTATTTTTATTTTTGAAATGATTATTATGAGTGATGAGGACGTAGAAACGTTAAGAAAGCATCGATGGTAAATTGTGACTGAGTTTTGTGGAGTTAAATAGAGTCACATTAATTCTGCAGTCGGTAAATAGCCCAATTTTCTTCTGGACGCCGTTCACTTTAATGTGAATCTGTAGACAGAGCGCAAAACCAACTACTTGATTCAAACGACTGTCGTTCAGTCTATACCTAAACGATGGGAATAATCTTTGCAGCAAATTAGAAATAATGAATTACACTTGCAGACCACGCCACATATGTTAGATGTATGTTACTTACAAATTAAAAATGGCGGACACAATCAGGGTATTTTTTTATTCACCTTGCATAAAACCCCGTCGTTTTAAACTACTGGATAAAGGTATCTTCAGGAATGCTATTTTATACTGTAGAATATTGTAGTAGGGTTATAATGAGAATCCCATTCTAGAAGTTTGGGGAAGAAGGTTTGAAGATGTTTTTCTATATAGTTTTAAGGGTGCTGAATCAGAATTTTTGGGTCCAACCTCTGGGAAATGTGGGGAACTTTGTAAAATAAGGGGGTAAAATTAGTACAGGGGTAAATTTGAAATCAAGTCAAAATGTGTTTTAATTTGCACCAATGTGTTTGTAATATTTAACAAGACTTCTCACCGATAGTTGCCGAGTCATAATAAGCGAGACACGAATCGACTTTGCTCCAAAGCTCTAAAGCTGCTGGGTTTGTGAGGTCCGGCGTCCCAAAAGCCCCATAGTTAGCTATCAATACAAAATCCTGACATGTTGGATCGTGCGCAAGACGAGCCGAGGTGGCATAGCGCATCATGTACCCGTTGATAGTCTGTTCGCTACAGTGAAAGGAGGCGGTGCATTGCTCCCAACCTGCAAATAACAATAACATGTTGAAAATGCATGATTGAGTGATTTTAAACGCCGTGCTCTTCCCGGTAGTGTATTTATATGGAAAGCCTCTTCTTTCGTTGGTCACAAATAAATAAAAAAGAGCAAGATGGCGGACGTGCGTTTTGCGACCCCGTCGAGGTCAGAGAATATGAAATGCCAGGGGTGTCCAACCTGCGGCCCGCGGGCCATTTGCGGCCCGCTAAGAGCTCATATGCGGCCCGCGAGGTACTTCCCAGAAAAAAAAATAAAATGCATAAAAATCTGAAATAATGGATTTAAAAAAACAGATGTCATTGGAATTAGTTCAATTTCATCAATCTGAAACCGAAATTTTCTAAACATTGTGGGGAAATTAGTCCAATTTCCTCAAACTGAAGCTAAGGTTTTTCCAAATTTTTTCTGCCTAAAGGTCAATTATTTCTTGGGAAAAGTGGACAATTTTTGTTGAATTTGGCCCAGAAGCTGCATCTCTGGTATAGCTATGGGTTCCATTCGGTAAAAATTGGTATAGATATGGGTCCCAGTTTAGCGAATTAAGCTGTATAGGGATCACACCATTGAAGGTCCTATATACCTCCAGACTCTCGTAGGCACGTCATAAACCAAACTTGAGCCCCCCCCCATTATTTGCTCGCGGCCCGTAGTAGTCGTGCATTCAACCAATGCGGCCCCTGCGTCAAAAAGGTTGGACACCCCTGTCTTATGCATTACTACTATGTTAAATGTCTTACTCGGCAAAGCAACTTCAACGTATGTCAATATTTTTTCTGAGAAAATTTTGTAACTTTTTTGTCTATTTTTTGATCAGTATTTGATTGTCCACAATCTCATGTTTGACAGCATTTTTATCCCCCTGGCTTGAAAAGCAGTACGGGGATATTGCGATAGCGCGCATGTCCGTATGTGTACACGTATGTATGCCAGTTTTTCACGTCTCCTTCGGGGTTAATGTGGAGTACGGGTTCCTTCATATGTGCATGATGTCAAAGGTCATAGACCCAGGTCAAAGGTAATCTGTGGTCATGTTACAGACTGTCATCTTGCCAGGGGGATGACGCAAGTTTACTAGCTGTATTTTTATTTGTTGTAATTAAGATTTTGGTTCAAAGGTTATGACAAGTTTCGTGAAGCCCAAAATCGGGTTGGTCCGATTCAAAATTGTCAATTTACATTTTATGCTCAATTGACATTTTACCCGCTTTTCATGCCAAAAAAAAATCCACCGGGTTTAATAGGTAAAGGTATATGGTGATCCCAAAGTGATGGATTCCCACCCCCTTTCAGGAGAGAAGTACCAACATGCCTAGTATGACACAAAAATAGCACAGACAGACGTCATAAAGATCGCATGTCAACCAACTCAATTTCCATAGACACGTTGTAGAAAATTCAATTTTTTCCACCAAAAAAGTCTAATTTTCTTGTGATTTTTTTGTTCGAATGTTTTTTTTTAATTGAAAACAATCAACAAAAAAAGAGAAAAAAAAAATACAAAAAAAAACAATCAATATTACACAATGCCAGTGATCATGTACACGTACCGTATCGGTAGAAAAAATTACAAGTAAAAATTTCACTTCAGATTCAGATTCAGATATATTTCCATCTCAACAACAATGCGTATCAACAATATATAAATATATGAAAATAGTCACCAATATTTAAATAAGATAGGATGCCATAAGAACACAAGGCGTGTGAATTATATCACCCTGATAAGGTAACGTTATTGTTTACAAATAACCTAATAAAGTACGGCGCAAACACAATACTTAATTGGGCTAAAAGGAACATGTAAACACAAGAACAGAATTGAACAAAACATCCCAAATCAAATCAAAGGTAACCAGGCAAGAACGAAAGGTGCAGATGGACAGACCATACAAAACAAAGGCATTTGACAGCTGTATAGTCTTAACCCTCGTCTACCTGAGCCATTTTTGTAACAAAACCCCCTGTGATTTTCGTTACTGAACACCCGATTCCTGTAAATTTGGTACCACGGGGTAGCTTAGAGTTTCTTCTTTCCATTGGTATCAAAATAAGTACCAACGTCCCCATTAGGCCCCTATGTCACTGTAACTTCATATGTTGAGGAAAGTATGAAAATACTGAATATAGGGCGGAAAATTTATATTTCGCAATTTTAGCGACTCCAAAACATTATTATAGCACTAAAAGGCTCTCATTTTATAAAACTAGTCATATCCCATCAAGTAGAGCAAAATCCGCATGAAAATCGGATATTCCTAACATTTTTTTGCAAAACAATGAATGTCCCCTGTATGTGTCTATGGAAATTGACCATTTTGCTAACATGCGAACTTTATGACGTCATTGTGACGCAATGCTAGACATGTTGGTACTCATTTTGGTATCAATGGAAAGAGTGCCTGTGATGTTTCTGTGTTGTGCTAGGCATGTTGGTACTTCTTTCCCAAAGGGGGTGGTTGCCACCCCCCTCCCATCCATCACTTTGGGATCACCCTGTATCTTACCCATACCCGGGGGATGTTTGTTTTTGGATGAAAATGGGCGCAAAATGTCAATTGACAATTACATTAAATAATTTGGCACCAAAATTTTTTTTAGCAAATTATGCACTGATCGCGCACAATTGAGCCACTCAGCATCGGCGATTGTTGTCAAGGAGCACCGAATCACCTGCCAGTGCGTGGTACGTTAGCGGAACGCACTACACGCTTAAAATACGCTTATTTTGTGAAAGGAATGGTGGCTTCTACTTTAGGAAAACAATTTGCAATACATATAACTTAACTTTTGACCCGGGTACACACCAGAATTGGCCTTTCCACCATTTTTACAGTTTTTACCCCATAACTCAAAAAGTATAATCCATAGACAGTGTAAACTATACCTTTTTAGAATCCGTGTCATATCTGAGAAACAGTGTCATGTGCTTTTCAACATGATTGGAGCATTTTTAAAAATAACCCCTGTATAACCTTGAAACACAATCTGAAGTCCATTAAGGGCGCTTGGCAAGTGCTTCTATAACTTTTATGGATTATCAATGCCTAAGTACTAGTGTGTACAAATTCACATTTTTATCCGGAAGCGCACATTATTTCACTACAGGCACCTGCTATTTAGGGAACCAATGGAGTTTGTCCGTCAGCAGTGTAGCCCGCTTTGCTGGCTTCCAGAGATTTGATGATAATTCTATACCAACTTGCCTGCATCTGCTGTACGTCGGTAGATATGGAATAAGGAATCACTCACTTATTATTTAAACAATCTAAGGTATGAATATAGAGTGTATCAAAGTTTGAACCAGATGATAAAGAATTATCAAACTTACTAATACCGGAGGGTACACCCGTATTTGTTGCGCCCGCAGCATCGATGAGGAAGAGTGAAGAAATCTCGTAAGGACCACAACCGTTGGAATTACAAAGAGGCTCAGGGAGGTGACATCTGCCTGGCTTGTTTTGGCATATGCATTGCAGGCAATCATTGGAAACATAATCTCGCCCTAGGGAAGTACAAAATGAACGGAATTAGTCACAAAGTGTGTAAGCACATCTAATGAAACACCACTCGGTATATTTTTTTATACTCGTCAATGACATATGATATGATTCATTGCTATATATTTTAAAATTAAATCATAATGGATTTCTGGGATTTGGACGCTACTGTCTTCTAAACAACCATAATGTTTGTTATTAGTCCGGTCAGTGGCAATAAATAATGTGTCCATTAATATTGACTATACGTAAATGATACTATCAATACTACAAACTGTCTTGGATTTTATATTATTTGTGAAGATGATACTATAGTCAACTTACAAACTGACATACATACTAATGCTAAGCTGATTAATAATAAAGGATATTTCCCTATTATTATCAATATTTGTATGCCAAGTATCTACAGCACTTTGAAATAAATCACAGCTCTAGATGGGCTGGTCAAGAGACGATAATACCTCGCTACCGTCTCACCAGGAAAACCCTCTATGGTGAACTGAAGACATTGTCGTTCACGTGGTGGGTAGAAGAACTCTCTTAAAACGAAAGAGTGAAAATACACTCTAAAGAGTGAAATCTCACTCCAAAAAGAGCCAGCTGAGTGACGCATCTTTTAGAGTGAGATCCACTCTAAATAAAGAATGAAAAAAAAATAACTCTAAGCAAAGAGTGAAGTGATCACTTCTTTTTAGAGTGAACTATTCACTCTTTTAGAGCTGTGATTCTTTGTGAATTTTGTTTGGGGAGTATATTGTATGTGTAGGTCATAATTCATAGCATCGTGACATGAATGAATATTGTGGCGCATCATTGGCATGATTCAGTGCGACATGCGTGATTGTGGCATGCATGACGTGCATGATCATGGCATGCATGCCCGTGACATGCATAATTGTGCATTTAGTACATGCGTAAGCCTAGCCTGGCGCAGACTACCGTATTTACGAGTGATATTACAGTAAATAACATTTAATGCTTCTCCACACTTTGTCTGTAAATGCTATGTATTGTGTCCGACACATACAATGTACTCACCCGTAAAGATCTTTACCATTTCTTCACTAATTTCAACTTCGGTCAACCATTTGCTGACGGTCTCGCCTAACTCGTCTGCCATGTTGTTCGAAAACAATCAGGCGATTTGCGGTGGTTCTGATTGGCTATTAGTTCACTCCGAAAAAGAGCATTTTCTCACTCTTTTAGAGCTAAAAGCCGCTCGATAAGAGCTCAGAGTGGGCTTCACTCCGAAGAAGAGTGGCATTTTGAGCCACTCGGTAACAGAGTGAGCTCGGTTAACCGCGAGTTAAGGTGTCAGCTGCATTTCTCGCTCTTTTAGAGCTAAAAGCCACTCGATAAGAGTTAATTTAAAATTACTCCGAAATTCAGAGTGATTTTTCACTCTTTCATTTTAAGAGAGAAGCGTTTCAAAGATACACTCAAAGCGTCGCTCAAGAGCTTCAGCATATACGTGAACAGTTGGGAAAGCCTAGCCCAAGATCGGCACACATGGCGCAACTTTATCAAAGATGGTGCTGAAACATCAGAATCTAACAGAATCAGCAAGGCTCAGGCAAAAAGCCAGAAGTCCAAAATCAACCCCATATCATCGAGCAGTACTCCTTCCATCGAATGTCCTGTGTGTTACAGACCTTCAATGCTCCAATTGATCTCATTAGCCACATACACACCCACAAAAGTCCGTCACCGTCTTAATTTTGTTTGTCTTGTCATGGTCATCTTCATCAATGATGGACGAACGGACAATTTACAGCAGTTCAATACGACGGGGTTGTCCCTCGACGACACTTATACTTTGCAGCACTATAATCCAGAGTTACCACCAAACGTGACCTACAAAATGACCTACATACTGTTAAGTTGATTAAATAATGAACTAACTGAAGGATAAAGCAACTGGGTTTCGTGCTACAAAAATAAATATATACGCTATCAGGAACTTGCATATAACATCAATTACAGAGGATAATCGTCGTGAAATTATGACCGTCTGCAAAACTATAGCCTAAAGAAAGGGGTTACTTCTGAACTCTGCCACCGATTTCTCGCCGGTTCCTCCCGACCGGTTTCTATTGTTCTAAATAAATAATAAAACTATTTTCAACCGACATGAACCAACCGCCGAAGCGCCGTTTGAGTTTTTGACTGTTATATTAGCCTCCATTTTGTAAATTAAAAATATTATTTTATTCATACATTTTCACTTGAAAACCGCAATGCTTCTTTTACTCGTTTAATTATTTTAACATTAGAGAAGTATCTTATGTAAAATCATTGAGTGTAATATTATTGAATTGTAATTGTGTTTTTGGACATACAAATTTTGACCAATCGATGAATCTCATTAAACTATTGTATAAAATTAAGATCATTTGTGCACAATGCTCATTTGTTTGTGTTTAAAGGGTTATTTCTGACCTTTGACCGCCCCCCATGGAGTATGACATACCTGTGCACGTGCCAGATGGCTTTCCAACAAAGCATTCAACACCATCTGGTTTGGTTGGACAGAGTGCTTGATGAGTGGTACCTCCACCAGAATGTTGTCCAGTGTAAATGCAAATGCCGTCCACCGCAGCGCATTCTAAATCGGTTTCAACTGACAAAACAATTTCGCGAGAGTATTTCGTCAACATGCGAACATTCCAAAACACTGATATAATACGTTAACGACAGAAAACGAGACTTGAGAGATTGCGTATTTCCTCTTTCTCACTTCCATGAAATTAAAAAAAAAACACCTTTAAATATATGATAAATTTATACCTTTAAGGTCCTGCATTCCAGAACACCAATTGGTGGGGGGGATGTGGGTGTGTGGGGGGTGGGTGGTGGGGGGTGCCGGTGGTGACAGCCCCCCCCCCCCCCCAGTGAACTTCGCCCCGGTGCGCTAAAATGCCAAACACTTTCTTAAAAAGCTTTTATTATCGTTCTCCTCATCCTTTCTGGTCATTTTAGCGAAGAAATGTGAAGGTAGCACCTTCACCGTGGTTAGGTATGCCGTCAAAGTCTAAGGGTGGGGGTGGTGTTTGCCACCCATATTTTTATGGTGCATTTTTGAAAATATTATGCACAGTATGGCTCTAAAACTCCCTGTTTATGTAAAACTAGCCAATTGACATCATTTAGAGCTGAAAACCGCATGAAAATCCGATATTCCTACGTTTTTTTAGCGCAACTGGTGGTGATTTTCGCCAATTTTCTGTTTTGCCCATAGGACAGTGTGTGTTAATAAATGGGGTCGTCCAAATTTTGAGACGTTTTTGTTCATAATACAAAAGGAAACCTGGAACCTTAAATTTCCCTGAGCTAATTGGAACGTTTTGAACTTTCTTTTGATACCAAAATCTAAATTTAGATTTAGCAGAGTGGTGGACGAGGTTGCCAATCGGATGACGTACGTTTCAATGTCCACTAAGATTAGGTCAACAATCGGCTGTGACAATGGTTATAAGATGATATAATTTTTAAAAAAAAATCTGGTTCCATTCGTCCCTTCTCATAGTTTATATTACTTTGGTATAGAATGTTACAACGGAGATTGCAACTTAGCCAACCACTGTGATTGTTTTAATTCTTTGTTCGTGACTGTATATTTCTTTTTTTTTTCAACTTGTTGATATTTACGAACGTAATTTATTGAATATTTCAAGCACAGGGTTTGACCCTGATCATTTATTTATTCGCCATTTTGGAATTTTTGGACAACTTTTCCTAGATTGTGTGGATTTCGAAACCTAAGATGAATATTTTTCTTTAATTTCTTTAGTTAATGAATAATCCCTTATGCAATTATCTTTCATATATAACATGTCAATGACTTGTCTTCCACCTAATTTTCTTCTGGTGACTATTTTTGTAAGCAACTAAAAACAATAGCTTCACGGCCGCCATCTTGGATTTTCAGCCAAATTTTCAATAATTTGCTATTTTTGTTGCATTTTGAAACCATGGACGAATTTTTTTCTTCAAACTTTTCAGCCTACAAGTAATTCTGTGACAATTATCTTTCATACAGCCTGTCTCAAAAAAAAATGGTAAAATATGAAATTTCAAAATTAGTCATTCTTACTGGGCATAATATTATAGAACAAAGACCAGGCTTTCCAATGGTATTTGTTTCATTTTATTTGCTTTTGTCAATCCAGAGATATAATCAATTTAATGCGATACACCAAAATCGATTTTGTGCCACTTTTATGCATGGGCAGAGTTGCTTCGCCCAGTTATGCCATGCTGTCTTAAACCTCAAAACAAAAGATTGCAAAATGACAAGAGAAACAAAACACAGATTAAAGTAAACAAAAGAAGTCTAATTTTATCGACACAAGTTTTAATAGTCAACATAATCAGTTCAATGATAAATATCTTCTTTTCATAAATAATAAACAATAGGCCTACAAATATTTATTGCACGTCAATGAAATGGAACTTTGAATTTAGTTCAAAATTGGTATCTGTTAAAATCATGCCAGAAGGAATGTAATTGCAACCAAAATAAACACTCCAAATCCAAAGAAATGGTTTAAGAATATTGCACTATCTTTGTGCATTTACTAATTATTGAAGTCAATAAAAATTTTAATTTGGAAGCAATGTATCAAAATGTTGGTAGGAATTTGCGTTTCATGATACTTCAAGACCATAAAACTCTCTCCTCCAGGTTGTTGTACGCCGGCTGTACGCTCATGGTTCTCTTCTAACAAAGAACAGTATGTCGAATGTTATTCACTTTATCTTAAAGCCAGAACTTACTGATCATAACTTCCACCATTAAGTACTTTTAGAGTTCCTTTATGAAGTTAATCCCTTTTTAAAGATCTTCATATCTGCTCAAGTGTGAATACCTTATGTTTAACAAATTCATTCACCGTTTTCACTCAACCAGAAAGGGGCACAAACTCGGTTTTTGTGTTCCGCAGTAAACTGGAGTTATCTCTCGATTGAAGCAAGCAAATGAGATGAAACAAAAAATCCTGGACAGCCTGGTATTTTCTCTGTAATGTGATGTACAATACGACTTATTTATGGTGAGATATAATATTGAAAAAAGTCGGTTTTTGATTGTACCATTTTTTTTAGACAGGCTGTATAATAAAAGTCAAATGTTTGTCTTCGACTTGGGCTAGTTATAATTTTTGAATAAATGATCGAGCCGTCTATTTAAACGAAACCAGGTGGAAGGGAAAAAATAATTGACTAAGGAAACTACAGGTAACAATAATAAAATAAAAATTACCTGTGAAGCAGCACTCTACAGAGGCTGGATCTCTTGGGCATAAACCAGTTACGTAATGTCCACCTGGACAATCCGATGTCGGGTGACACTTCCCTGTACATCCGAAATTAGGATGGTCATAGGTGGCGCACGTTTCTTCATTTAACGGCCCTGCGTATAGAAAGTGTGTAAATTCAGAAGTAACCTTATGACAGAATGGAATTAATCTAAACAGTAATTTAATTAAGAATGACACCAGCGGGATCGAGAATCCAAGTTAAATTAATTCAGCAAGAAAACGGTTACAAAGACAACGTAAAACTTCCACATACTCGAGCGCTAAGGTCAACACATTGCGGCACAGCGATGATTTCTTATTCAAACTGTAGATAATAACTATCTACTGTAGATCCTGTGCGCGCGCAGCTCTTTTCACCACTCCCAGCTGACTTTGAAGTAGATTCTTACTTCTCTTGTGGTATACAGGATATTCAAAATGTTTAAATCAAACGTTTTGCGGAGATTTGTTAAAGGGGGTGAAAGAGTTACGCAATTTGTTGTTTAGTTATCTTATGGAACATTTTGTGGAGAAACAAAACAAGTGGTAGTTATTCCTTATGATATTGAAAAATGTGTATAGTCAATAGTTTGCTTAAAGGAGTAACTATTTTCTCTGCATATAGCTGAGCATGCACATGGTAGCTTATGTGTGGTTTTCAGAAGAATTCCGTTGGTCGAATGATGAATATAGACACCATAGGTTTCTTAGTGTTTAAGAAACTCATGATAAGCTTCTTGTACGACGCGTTTCAATTAACTATAGCCAAATTGGTATTTTGTTAATCTCATCAGCTACATGGCTTGATTGCGATATGTGCCCAATTTAGGCTAATTTAATACACAAGACCATATATGTTCAGTCGTCATATTTCTTTTCGACATTCTACATCATGCTGGATGTGTGAATCAAGCACAACAGCGTGTTATATTAGATTTAATCTTCAATATAGTGATTGCCGTGGCATAGTTAACCGGTTAGGCTCATTTTAATGAAGAAAAGTGTGGAAATAAAACAGATTTGTTTTTGTTAGTTTGCAACTATACCACAATGCTTCTTTAAAGCATGCATTTAATTTAGTTCTGAACATTAGTTCTGAACATAGGCCTATTTAGTTCTGTTACCTAATTTTTACACGAAAATGTCGTAAAATGAATCCCATACGCGTGCTCGGATGAGCTTGGTTTTATATGGTTCCATATTAGGCCTATAGACCGTATTCAAATGACGTCAGTCACCAGACATGTTGGTGGACAAGATGCATACATTCCAGGACTACAATACATTCAGCTGTCAATCGATCCATGTTTAGCGATTGCACAGGGATCATTGACAGGTGAATGTATTGTAGTACTGGAATGCGTCTATCTTGTCCACCAACATGGCTGGCTATTGAATACGGTCTATAGTCATGATAGTCTAAAATAACAATATACGATAAACGTACTGTGATAGAGTTACGCAATTTGTTGTTTAGTTATCTTATGGAATATTTTGTGGAGAAACAAAACAAGTCCTTATGAAGATAGCTTGGATGTTTTATTTGAAGTATCATGATGAAAACATCAGCAAATATTTCATTAAATGTTGTTATTTGATCATAACTTGCCTTTTAAACTTCAAAATATCATTCTTTGTCACAGTATTGCAGAAATAATGCATTCATGTACCAATGCACACATAACACAACTAAGTTTTTATTTGGTCATCAAAAGTGGGCTAAACTTGTATAAGAGATTAGCACAAAGCGGATGCTATGGATTTATATATGGAGTCTCACGTAATTTAAAATTTACTATAGTTTATCCTTATGATCTTATTGAAAAATGTGTATAGTCAATATTTTGCTTCAAAGAGTAACTATTTTCTCTGCATATACAGGCATACCGCAACCTCTTCGTAAATGAACTGCACAAGGCAACTTTACGTGCAATCTCGTTCAATACGAGATTGATCAATGATGCCTGATGTCTGCTACACAGCCTCATCTTTGGCCCCAAGTTTCTAAATCACGATAGACATTTATCGCTGTAAATACAAGCGAGCATGAGTTCCACTGCAATTTTGAATTTTCCGCGCAAAGTGATGTTCATAATTTGCTAGTTCCTGACTGTATTACTAACTTTAAATAGTTATAAATGGTGTCTAAAATAAGATAAAGTTCCAAGCCAGTTGTAGTATAAAGCAAATTTCTGATAAAAAATAGTGAAAGGAAATATAAACAATTTTCGCTCCGACATATAGCTGGAAATCAACGCATCGCAACCACGCTGTATTGTTAACAAAATTGAACTCCATTGTCTTGGGCTTTGCATGGTGCATAACTCCCATTCACACCACAGCTGTTGATTTGCAGCCAGAGTCGCCCCGTAAATAGTCATATCGACCGACCTGTTAACAGCACGTCCCATTTTCTTGGCATTCATTACCGTTACAATAGTATATTGTAGCGTCCGTTTTAGTAGGACTTGATTATAAAATGCTATAGTTCCTGCCTGTATTACCCCAAGTTCAATGTTAATTTGTTAATATTTTGAAAGCCAATATCGGTACGGTTCAATGATAGAGGTCTCCGCCTTGATAAACTTCGCTAAGTGAACATTTTCGAAGTTTTTCTTGAAAAAGTAATCACTATATTTTTACTCAACATAAGCTCCGATTTGGATCAAATTTGAAATTTATTTTCTTGATTTGAAAGGATGATCAACAAGAATGGTTCTTTAACTAACTGCCTGTACATTTTTGTACAAAGTTTTTGTAAAGTCAACAGAAACGAGTAGCTTTTAGATCACTAGTGCAAATCTAATTAATATTCAAAATCCACGTTGACTGTGCATACGGGGAACGTAAAATAAAGGCCTTTCTAGACCTCTGCGGCCTGCCTGTATAGCTGAGCATGCACATGGCCGCTTATGTGTGGTTTTCATAACAATTCCGTTGGCCGAATGTGAATATAGACACCAGAGGTTCCTTAGTGTTTTAAGAAACTCATGATAAGATTGTTGGAGGACGCGTTTCGATTAACTATAGCCAAATTAATTGATATTTTTGTTAATCTCATCAGCTACATTTTGCTCGGCTTGATTGTGATATGTGCCCAATTTAGGCTAATTTAATATACCGGACGATACATGTTTAATTGTCATATTTCTTTTCGACATTCTACATCATGTTGGATGTGTGAATCAAAGCACAACAGCATGTTATATTAGATTTAATCTTCACTATAGTGAGTGTCGTGGCATAGTTAACCTGTTAGGCTTATTATAATGAAGAAAAGTATGGAAATACAACAGATTTGTTTTTGTTGGTTGCAACTATACGACAATGCTTCTTTAAAGCATGTATTTTAGTTCTGAACATAGGCCTATTTAGTACTGTTATTTAATTTTTATACGAAAAAGTCCTAAAATGAATCCCATATGCGTGCGCGGGTGAGCTTGGATTTATATGGTTCCATATTAGGCCTATGGTCATGATAGTCTAGAATAACAATATGATAGTACATGTCGTATTATTGTATTTTGAAATGTTTCATTAATAAATAGTTTAGCTTCAAGTACTTGACTTGGATGTGATAATATAAGTCGCCCTTGGCGACTGGAATTGTTTAGATGGTGGTATAGATTGAAAATGCAACTGCTGTAAAGGTGTCCGTGTTTTGGATCAGCAGCTACCTTTACGCAAGGGGGTGAAAAGCATTCAAAACCAGTCGTCCGTGCTGGGCGCTGACATTTTGAATATTGCACGGAATAATTATCAGTTTGGGTGCTTGTATATACACATAATGTCAATTCGATACAAACAATCCGCCAAAATATCAGTTGTTGGATGTTGGGTGCTATTGGGTGGTTAAATTTTGTTTTCTTTGTGGTCGGCAAAACATGCGAGACGGTGAATTTCTAAAGATTACGTAACGTTTTGCCTCTCTATCTATATAGAACCTCTTTGCCTTTACGGTGGAAGTGATCTAAACACTAATCCAGTTTACACATTCCAACACCTCACTGGCAGCCATAGCTGGGGTGGATCCTGCTTGAATTCACCCAAATGTGCAGATTAAGTGCAGTTTTTGAATCATACTTAATCAAGCGTGGTACAGACGTACAAAAGATTCGGGTAGGTTTTGGGTTGGAGGCCCTCCAGTAATGGCGGATCAATTCTGACCATCATTTGGCTGGTCGGATCTGTCTATAAGCTGTGCTCCCAAGGGGGTGAAGCCCATTCAAAACCAGTCGTCCGTGCTGGGCGCTGACATTTTGAATATTGCACAGAATAATTATTAGTTTGGGTGCTTGTATACAAACAATCCGCCAAAATATCAGTTGTTGGATGTTGGGTGCTATTGGGTGGTTAAATTTTGTCCTACCCATGGCCACACAACGAATGAAATGACACGTCAGTCGTCTTAATTTAAATAAACCGCCTCAATGAATACATCTTTTCACCTAAGCGCGCATTGCATTATGAGAAAAAAGAGTATCTGAGCACAATGATCCAGGTGCACTATTATTACACCTGGCCACCTCTAACACATACATCAATTTGTATCACTACCGATTAGTGTATATGCAAAGCGGCACCCACAGTATGTGGAAGAAGCGGAGGCAGCCATTGCTTTCTATTGTTGGTACTCTATGTTTTCTTTGTGGTCGGCAAAACATGCGAGACGATGAATTTCTAAAGATTACGTAACGTTTTGCCTCTCTATCTATATAGAACCTTTTTGTGTGCTCCCATCTGCTTTGCACCAAGGCCTCTGGACTGTTCCCGGTTATTTCTTTAGAATGGACATGTTAATTTCGCTGATTACCAAAACCAATAATACAAACGATTGAGTTGGCGGACGTTGTTTTGCACCTATACCGAAGTCAAAGTTCCATACCAATAAAACAATAAAAAGATATTAGAACTGTGCACTACTACTGTGTTAAAAAACGTCACACTCGTTATAGCAACTACTAACATACTATAGCCCACGCGATTTTGGAAGTCATATTAAAAAATCTGCAAAACAACATCTTTGCTTTCTAAGCAAACCACATGCTTGTCGATGCTCTCGGATGTCTAAGGATCATTTTATAACCGAGGGTCGCCTGACGAAATCAACGAGAAATTCCATGATGTAAAGTTTACGTAAAATGGACTTGGGCGGTAACATTTAAGCGTCCGCCAGTGAGCTCGTTGAATCAAGATGGCCGTCCGTACTCTAATCTTTTATTAATCAATCTCTATACTATGCACCTGTACCCTAAAAACACTACTCTGAAGTCCGAGCAGTCTGACAAACCTGCTTCCGAGGCTAAAAAGAACAGTAAACGTATATTACTCGATGGCTACACCGAGAATGAATTAGCATACTCTCACGCCAGAAACGGTCTTTAATATTCAGTTTTGTCTTTTTTTAATACTTACCTGGTAAAATTGTTGTAAGAGCAGCAGTAGAGAGGGTAGTATAACCTAGAGATTAAAAAGAACAAATGAAATATTTTTTATTTGTAACTTCCGAGGAAAAATATCAAATACTTGCACAAGTTTGTATATTTTCCCTAGGAAATAACCGTTGTTCCAACCTTCGGATGATCCGTATCTACACCAATCTCCAACTAGTCCATGATAAATAGAAAAACACTCGGAAATAAATAAGCCATATCTTTACTGATGTTGTGCGAAGCAATTCATATCAAAAGGTCCCCAAGTTTCCTGCTTGTGCTCATTAAGAAAGAAGGGGGTAAAGTTTCTACCGGGGGAAAATGATCCAATTGTGTTCAAATATATACCATCGTTTTGTCATGATATAAGGATGAAAAAGGTATAGTTGCATTTTCTATAACTGTTGATTAAAACTGAGTAAATTATGACTCAACAAATATTGAGTCAAATATTGTCTCTTTCATGAGTAAAACTGCTACTCAACCTCTGTTGAGTCAGGTTCAATCAAGAAATGAGATGTGACTTTTTAACTACCAAAAGGAGTAAAAATTTACTCAGGTTGAGTAAAACAAATAGAGTGTTCCATCATGTCGCCGCAATTTGATGACCAAAACATACTTCACTATCCCATTTATGGGTAAATAATCATTATTTGATCAGCAATGCAGGTAGTGGAGGATCCTACAATTTAGGACAACTGTATGATGTGAAATACAAATATGACTGCTCAGAGGTAAAAATGGGCAGAATAACTCCCCGAGGTGACTGGAGACCGTGGGCCTTCTATTTTCCCGAGACCGAAGGTCGAGGGAAAATAGTAGGCCCACGGTCTCCAGTCACCGAGGGGAGGTATTTTGCACCATTTCACGAATATAGAGCAGTCAATATTTGTTTTATATAACACATAAAAATATTCTGTCATTTGAAAAACTTGCCAAGTCTCGTCGAGATCAGCTGCCACCGCAACTCTCAAGCCTAGGCCCTGGCCTAGTCTAGTCTAGTCACGGTTCAATCCAATCGCGGCTCTATCTCCTACAAATTTCTCAAACTGCTCTAGATGATTTGTTTTCCGGTATGGACTATCTACAGCATCGAGATTTCTCCATTTTGAGTCAAAATTTCAACAGAAATTGCTCAGCGGTGAAATGTAAAACACGTAAATATCAAGCAGAAGATACGATCGATGCAGAGTCAGAGGTTGGGTCACTGGTCGCTGTTCAATCATCGTGAGGCATGGGCGATGTGAGATACCAGTGCAGGGGGAAAAGTTCCCATAAAAACGAACTATTTCCCCGTGATGGGGAAAATAGTAGCTTTTTATGGGAACTTCTTCCCTCCTGCTAAATTTTGGAGAACTAGTCTCAAATAATTTATGTCACATGATATAGTATCCACCAAGCAAATGGCAGAAATATTTTTATGTGTTATATAACACCTGCTACCTACCAGGTGGTTTTGCGATTGCGGATAAAGGCTATCGGACCACCTTAACAGAAAAAGCACATCATCTGTTGCCTTGTAGGAAGATACGGACGTGCTCGAGGCTATGTGACCTACTGTTATGGCGTCTCGTAGGCGTCAAAGGTCAGAAATACCTTTCAAACACAAATAAATTAGCCTTGTGTACAAGTGATCTAAATAACAGATTTTAATGATTTGTAATTGGTTCAAGAATTTGGTATGCCCAAAACAACATTACATAAAATTACATACAATATTTAAGATTATACTTAGTTGTAAACAAGAATGTCCACTAATCTCAACAAGAAGCGTTGCAGTTCAACGATGATATGTCCTCATAGCGAAGACTTCAAAAATGACAGCATGCAAAGTCACGCTTATAAATCCTCAGGTAATATTCCATTGGAATCTTCTCAGTCATGAAGTTAACTTTTGTCCTGCAGTTCAAGACGACAAGGTTAAATAATTCCCTCGAGGACACTAGTATTCCACAGCATATCAGTCGACGATTTCTATCTGTCCACAATTTGGAATCCTATTTTGATTCCCAGCACTTTCGGCTTCAAAGACAACAGTAGAATAATTACAGCACTCTGCTCACATATGGAATTGAAAATATAATAAATCCTGGTACTGAGTGGAGCATAAATCTACCATTATTGTAAATAAAAACTAGCTATAACCATACTGTATAGCTGATTACAACTGCTGGCAAATCATCTGGCCAAGTTCTTCTTCATATATACACAATATTTCATAAAGTTCCCAAGTCTTAAAAATAGACATTACAACAGCATCATGCATAAACAATACCTTGCACTGGCTGACCAAATGGAATTCATATAAATGGCATCACCTAAGCACATCACTTCCATATATCATTTGTGTGGAATCCCCCAGACATTGCAATGTTTGGATCTCAATGTCATAAACAAGTTGACTCAGTTTCTAGGTTTACATCTTGGGGAAGTCCCCAATTCCCTATCTATGTCACACCAGGTGCATCCTCAACACTGCACCAGGGGAATTCCCTTTCTTTCTTTTTAGACTAAACAAAGTACTTTCCCGTTAGAAATCTTTCTCAAATAAAATTGAAAATATATTTTTAAAAGTTTATCAGAAACTGGATGCTATATAACAGCCTCCCCCGAAAAGAAATTTGAATGAAATGAAAATGTTCCAAAATCTGGTTGCCTTTATAACCTAATATCATTTTGTGTTAATTTTACATACTTTTTTGTACATGCACCTTTTATAACACTTCTCTAATGTTCTTGCATTACTGCCTCAGTCTACATTAAGTACAAATTGTAATACGGTATTAAATTTCTGAACAAAATTTAGGCATCGATGGACAGGCATCTGACCATACATTTTCTTTTTCTTTTTATATGTCTTATGTCCGTTGTTTCTTTGTAGAGTTAAACTCACCTGACAAGTCTCTGAATTTCTGTTTTTCATCGGTGGATGAAAATCAACGGATTGTGATCCGTGTACACTATAACTGGGTGCACTGTTGTACCATGGTGGCACTTCAAAAAATTTGCAATGACAATAGCAATGCAAGAACATATCTTCTCAATTGTTGAGTAGTTTTTCTGATGTTTGTCAAACTTCTTAGAGAATAACATACAGGGATGATCTACTCAGTTTCATCTGCTTGCATGAGAACTCCACCACAGCCTACATCCACTGGCCTCAACGTGGCCACTTGCAGATTGTTTTCTGAAAGTCTGGCGCAATAAAAACTTGCCGCATTCATCAAAAGTGACTTGATTTTCTCAAACGCTTTTGGCATTGCTCTGACAACTACAAATTTTGCATTTTTCTATCAAAAGTTGGTCAGCGGACACCAATTTCTGGAGATATTTTGACAGTATTTTCTGTAATACCCCGACCATACCTAAGAATCTCATGAGATCGCTTTTGCTTTGTGGTATGGGGAATTTCTCAATTGCTTCAACTTTTGCAGTGATTGGCCTAATTTGCCCTTGTCCCACAATATGCCCTAAGTATGTGACATTTGCATGGAAAAATTCACTTTCACCAGATTCACAGTCAAACCTGTCTGAGACAATTTCTCAAACAATTGATGGAGCTGTCTCATGTGTTCTTCCCATGTCTCACTGTACACAAGGGGATCATCGACATAGGC
This sequence comes from Ophioderma brevispina, assembly GCA_023653785.1. Taxonomy (NCBI): domain Eukaryota; kingdom Metazoa; phylum Echinodermata; class Ophiuroidea; order Amphilepidida; family Ophiodermatidae; genus Ophioderma; species Ophioderma brevispina. The sequence continues at coordinate 38,888 of JAMKCH010012958.1, forward strand.
TTCACAATGTTCTATGTCAGCGACTAGTCTGTTCACTAGTCTCTGAAATGTTGCGGCAGAATTTTTGAGACCAAATGCCATTCTTTTGTATTGGTATAGGCCATCGGGCGTACAAAAGGCTGAAATTTCTTTGGCACGGTCAGTTAGGGGAACTTGGCAATACTCCTTCAACAAATCAAATTTGCTAACAAATTTGGCATTTCCAACTCTATCTATGCAATCATCAATCCGTGGGATCGGATATGAGGCGGTATTGGAACAGAGGTTGACTTTTCGAAAATCTGTGACAAATCGAAATGAATCATCAGGTTTGGGAACCAGAATACACGGAGAGCTCTATTCACTATTGCTTTGCTCTACTGTTCCATTGTCTAACATGTATTTCACCTCATTCCTGATCTGTTGCAACTTGATTGGATTCACCCTATAAGGATGTTGCTTTATAGGCTCGGAGTCCCCTACATCAATGCCATGAGTTATGACATGCGTCTCACTGGGTACATCAGGAAATATGTTCTCCCACTCATGAATTAACTCTTTCAATTCACCTTGTTGACCATGTCATAATTAGTCATAATAAGTATGTCATAATTTTGCAATTTGACCCCATAATCATTTTCTGTGTTTACAGTGCTGTCTTGTTCAGGTACTGACTCAGTGATGTCATCATTTGCACACTCATCACTAACACTGACTGACATTACACACGCAGGCTTAATAGTATCACCTCTTTCATTATACTCTTTGAGCATATTTATGTGACATAACTGTCGACTTTTACGTCTACCTGGTGTTTTGATCACATAGTCAAGGTCTCCCACTTTGTTCTCAATCTCATATGGTCCAGAATATTTGGCTTGCAAAGGATGCCCTTGTATTGGAAAAAGTGCCAAAACCTTGTCACCTGGTTTGAATACTCTATTCCTGGCATCTTTGTCATACCATATTTTCATTTTTGCCTGGCTCTGTTTGAGATTTTGTTTGGCAATTTCTGTGGCTCTTTGGAGCCTGTGTCTGAATTGAGACACATAGTCTAACAAATTCACATCATGATTGTAGTTTGTGACCAAACACCAACTCAAATGGACTGAATCCTAATGACTCTTGTACAGCCTCCCTGGTAGCAAATAACAGGAGATGAACTCCCTCATCCCAATCCCTCTCAAACTCAAAACAATAGGTTTTGATCATTGTTTTCAATGTTTGGTGGTACCTTTCTAGGGCCCCCCTGGGATTCTGGGTGGTATGCTGAAGAACTGTACTGGGAAATTCCCAACTGGTCCATGACTTGTTGGAACAAACCTGACATGAAATCTGATCCTTGATCAGACTGAATTGATTTTGGAAGGCCTACTAATATTTCTCAAGGGTATATAGCCTCAGGGAATCTGATGGAAGCACACATGATGGTCAGTAAATACTGATTTCCTGACTTGTCTTTGGAAGTGGTCCTACGCAATCTACTAAGAATCTACTAAATGGCTCATCAAATGCTGGTATTGGTTGCAAGGGAGCAGTAGGAATTTTCTGATTGGGCTTGCCCACCATTTGACATGTGTGACAAGTCTTACAATACTCAGACACATCTTTTCTGAGTGAAGGCCACCAAAAATGACTCCTATTCCTGTCATGTGTTTTTTCTCACACCTATGTGTCCTGCCAATGGGACTATCATGGGCTATGCCTATCACTTCCCTATGGTATACCTTTGGCACTACAATTTGATGCACGACCTTCCATTCATCTACAAGTGCATCAGGTGGTCGCCATTTTCTCATGAGGACATCATTTTGTTTGTAGAAACACACATGAATTTGCTCGGCTTTCTGTTGCGTCAATGCCCTCTCACCTAATTTGCTAAGTGCTGGGTCACTGTGCTGCTCATTTACCAGCTTGTCATGGCTTAAAGTGTCTCCTTTACAGTCCCTAACTCCATCATGCTCAGCGGCTGGATTTTCATTGTTTACCAGCTTGTCACTTTGTTTGTGCTCAGGGGCTGGATTTTCACTAACAGAGAATTTAGTCTCCCCTGAAGAGGAAAGATGACCTCCAAATTCCTCTAACTTTGAGAGAAAAGTATCCTCTAAATTTGTGACCAAGTCATCCTCGTCGCTCTTCCTATATGTATGAGTATTTTGACTCATCTCCTGCTCACTGTTCTCCTGTGAGGCTTTTCTAGTCATTGACCTAGTTACTGCACATGCTGGGAAAATGTCTATTTCCTCATCAAACTTATCCACTGTACAGGGCGCCTGGGAAACTATGGGATCTGGGAGTACTTTCCCCCCTGCCAAATCATTTCCTAACAACATGGATACCCCTTTAACTGGGAGTTCTTGTCTAACACCAATTGTGACAGTTCCAGAAACCAAGTTTGATTTCAAATTCATTTTGTGAAGAGGGACACTAACCCTCGTCTTACCAAGCCTTTTTTTGTAACACGGTTTACCAAGGGGGGGGGGGGGGTGGTTACCACCCCCCTCGAGAATTTTTCATAGAGCACCCGATGCTTATGATGTTGATACCAGTGGATAGCTATGGTCCTCCTCTTTCCATTGATACCAAAATACGTACCAACATACCTAGTATGGCGTCACAATGACGTCATCAAGTCCGCGAGTCGGCAAAATTGGCACTTTCCATAGAAAATAGGCGAAAATCCAATTTTGCGCTAAAAAACGTAGGAATGTCGGATTTTCATGCGGTTTCAGCTCTAAATGATGGCAATTGGCTAGTTTTACATAAACAAAGAGTTTTAGAGCCATACTGTGCATAATATTTTCAAAAATCCACCATAAAATATCCTTAGGTGGCAACCACCCCCCCTTACCCTTCGACTTTGACGGCATACCCTAACCCCGGTGAAGGTGCTACCTTCACATTTTTTCGCTAAAATGACCGGAAAGGATGAGAGAACGATTACCTAGAAGCTTTTTACGATTTTTTTTAGCGTTTTAGCGCACCGGAACGAAGTTCGGTAGGGGGGTGGTCCCCCCCCCCTTGGTAAGACGAGGGCTAATACAATCCATACCTATCCCCTGAATCAATGCACTAGTTCATGTGGAACTCTTAATATCAAATGGAAGTGCATCTTCCAATATCATAGACTGTGCGCAGCACGTGTCCCGCATGATTCTAATGGGTTTTGGATCTAAATTATCACCTGAAAGTGACACAAATCCCTCCAAAACAAAAGGCTTAAAGTCATCCCTTACTTTTTCTGTGTCAATTCCCTTTTGTGGAATTTCTTGTTTTTGAACAGAAGAATGAACTTTTGACCTCAAAGTAACTGGACAACCTGTTGGTTTTGACTCACTTTTGGCTCTCTCCATTTTGGGTGGATAGCCATGTATCTCCCAACACAGTGACCTTGTATGTCCTGGCTTCTTACAGTGATTGCATGTGAACTGTGATTTGGGTCCCATCCCATGCTTTTGATTAGCACCATTACTTTCTTTACTCCCCTTTTCATGGGAACCTGACTGGGATTTCCCCTCCTGAGTGCTACCATGAAATGCTTTGTTTGAACCGACATATTGTTGTACTTGTTGTACCTAGTAAATTCTTGGCTAGGCCTGCTAGTATTACTTAATTTGTGAGTCAAAGCATAGTCGTCGGCCTTTACGGCTGCTTCACGCAAACTGTCAATTTTGTTTTCATCCAGATGTGTTTTGATATCTGGATGTAGACACTGTTTGAACTCTTCGAACTAACATCAACTCCCTAAGTTGACCAAACTTTGCCCGACTTCTTTCGAGAGAAGCCAGCGATCAAACATTTGTTCCTTACACGGGCAATTCAACATGGGTCTGGTCATCCTTTTCTGACAATACCTGAATTTTTGTCTATATGCCTCTGGCACCAATTCGATGCTTTGAGCACTGCCTGCTTAACCTCGTCATAATCACTACATCTGTCTAATGACATGGCCGAATATATTTCTCGGGCTTTACCAATGAACACTGACTGTAGCAACAAGGTCCAAGATTCTTTGGGCCATTTCAAGCTATTGGCAATTTTCTCAAAGTGTAAGAAGTATTTGTCTACTTCTTGTTCCTGAAATTTTGGAACTAGGCGAATGTTTTTCGCCGCATCAAAACCAGAGGGCTTGGTAGAGTCTGACGAGCTAGCCTGTTTTTTCAACTTTTCTAACTCTGAGCTTCAAGCTCTTTCTGTTTCATCTCATTTTGCAATTTTTCCTTTTCCAATTCTTTGTCTTTTTCAATTGGTTGTAAACCACAACCAGTTGTTTAGTGTAGATTTTGAGTCGTCATCGCTGCATGTGTATGTGCGGGAGAAGGTATGACAAATTTCCTCAATTTTCTAATTTCTCTAACTATTTGGTGATTTTGTTCCTACATTAAAGCAATATTAGCACATTTTTTGAAGAGCGCCCCAATTTTCAAAATTTGATATTTTTGCAGAGTTATGTTGGTAATTGTCTACGAAACGATGCCTGCAAACGAGAATGCTAAGAAATGCGTATTTATCATAAAATAAGCGATTTCGTTATTAAAATTGGGATCCCAGATTGGACTTAACGGCGGAGCTGGAAATGCTACGTTTATGTCCGTACATGATGAAATAGTGCCACCTCAAGAAAATATAACCTCTAACTTGTGAAGTGGGTTGGTACATTTACTGACCCCACTTTGCCTGACACCACTCAGAATTCAGTAGCCTTTACGGAATAAATGTGATACTGTGCTTTATTCCGTAAAGGCTGCTGAATTCTGAGTCGTGTCAGGCAAAGTGGGGTCAGTAAAATGTACCAACCCCAGTGAAGTGCTTCTGAAGGAAAATCTTTAAATATTTTAATTTCTTCGTCAATATGGGAGAACGATACATATGCATTCTGCCTATAGTGGAATAGGCTTCCTAGTTTCTTCTAGAGCTCTCAAATGTTGTCTGTTCACAAAAGTGTGATGTAATTTGAACGGTGTTGCTGCTGTGTTAAGTCAGATGGTTTCTTCCATTTTTGCATTGCAGTGCAGTGACGTATGAATGGACCTTTAGCCACAGTGAATGGATGTTGGTATTTTCTCTACTAGGCAAACCAACAACCACTCTTCTCAAAACGAACATCCAGAAGAGGCTGTTCATGCTTACTATTAAGAACATTCCATTACAACTATTACAATCCCAGACTCCCCCAGTCCACAATTTAGTTTTGAATGGAGGGGATTTTAATACTTACCTCGGTTAATCAGACGCTTTGTTCGCGCCTGTTAAAGAAATAAATAGAAAAGGTGTGCTGAAGGATTTCATCGAGAACACAGCCTTGTTACCACAAATTCAACGTTGCAATGTCGCATCAACAGATTATGGACACAAAGACGTCCTAATGGTCTACTCGTACAACTAAACTTCATCTTGGCATAAAAGGAATGGATCAATAATGCTCGTGCATATAGCTCATTCAAGGGTATTAACCCTTGACATAAGGAGAACACCGAAGCCAATTGATTGGACGAAAGTAGCCAGAGATAGCATTCTTAGTGACCAGTGCACAGTTGCAGTCGCTCAAATATTCTATGTGGTGAGCTAGTTGAATCCAACATCAGTATCACTTAAAACACCTTAGAATTTTGTATTCTAAGTAAACAAGGCTTGGACAATCCATCATATGTACAATCATGTTGCTCATAGGTATCTGATGTGGAAAGTACCAAAACAAGTCTTCTGTAGTTACTAGAATGAAGGGCAAGAAAAGACGACTATTGAGACAATGTTTCAGCACTTTTCTAACCTGTAAACCTGAACAAGATATAAGCCTTGAAGATACATTCCTCCCCAGCAAAGTCTCTGATTAATTTCAATTGAAGACTGGACCATTCATCACAAAGAACTGCAGAAAGGACTAAGCAAGCTCAATATGTAGAAACTCTCGATAATATTTTGTGGGAGAATCTACTCTTAAAGCACCAATTGTTTGCTTTCTGCAACGGGAACATGAAAGGAAATAAGCCATCAAAGTATAGGACATGATATGCTCGGCACTTGTCCAATACAATGATTCTCAACAGGATTTCTTCTCATCTAGATCTATTTCTCAGGACAGGTTTTCCTTAATTATGGGATCCATGTGGAACTTGTCAAAACGATTGTCATTATGACCGATGATAATCCATCTACTTCCTCACCACAAGCGGAATCCTGCACGGCGAGACATTTTCCAACTATCTTTTAGTGACTGTTGTGGACTACAGCACCTACTCAGTCTGCTTAATGGGGACTGGTCATGCGTGTTACCTTGACCCATTTATGTTTTAAGATACATTTCCGTTGCTGAGATTTAAAAAAATAAAAAAAGTTTTGAATATCGCCACTAAAATGCCATGGTCGATTTGAACGTGTATATTCGGAATTTCCCGTCTGAGCAAGAATTAAGTATAATTAAAAAGGCTATGGAGTGAATAGCCAAATCTATAATGTGAATTCAACAATGTTGCCAATAAAGATGATATATAGAAATTTTACATTTAAAGATGACGTCTCACCGGTGGTTGCTGAATCGTAATACGAGAGACACGAATCGATCTTGCTCCAATACTCAAAGGCTGCTGGATCCGTGGTGTTTGGTGTGCTAAAAGCGCCATAGTTAGCTATCAATGCAAAATCCTCACACGTTGGATTGCGCCCAAGACGAGTCAAGGTGGCATAGCGCGCCATGTAGCCGTTGATGGTCTGTTCGCTGCAGTGAAAAGAGGCGGTGCATTGCTCCCAACCTGGCATGAATTTAAAATTACAATTACGTGTTGAAAATACGCGATTACATAATTTTAAATCTGTGGATTTTGAAAGCAGGGATATTCCCGGTCTTGTACATGTATTTAGAAGTCAAGATGGAGTTTTATTTCGCTGGTTACAAATAATAAGAATGAACCAGTTTCTCGACCCGTCGAGGTCAAAGAACACCGGAAGTCTTTACTCGTATACTAAAAGATGCGCTGACCATCTCCAGGGAAAGATTGTTCAATATTCAAGACTTTAATTGTATTCGTAGGTTAAGCGTGTTTTGACCAACTCCAAGGTTGTGTTATTTGTCGTTGCTAGTAGCTTTTGTTAACGAATCCTCAACATTTCCTCACTTTTTCTCAAAAGTCATTTTATGATTTAGGGTAAGTCGATTAATGCCGAACACCATTCGATTGAAGCCAATAAGTCCATCTTAAAACAATGTTTGGTAAAGATAACCATATCAATAAAAAGTGTAAGCAAAAACTCTAACTATACACATGTTTTTCTTTACTCAAACCTGTTAGAAAAGAAGTTATGTTAAAAAAAATGGGCCGCCCCCTCGGTTCGGGATTACCCGACACCTCACGGCTAATGCCGAACGGTGTTTTTAATGTTCCCCTGTTGTTACATAAAAGATCCCTTAGTCCTATTATTAAACTATGAACCCCCTTTATCTCTCTCTTGTAGATGTGATATGCCATCCAGAAATTATGTTCCGAATATTCATTTTGACAAAACCATTGTTTTTGTAATTCTCGCGAGAATGTGCACGATTCAATTGACTCAGAATATTTTGCCGATATTTATGCTCAGGACCATATGGTATGGACCAGCTGTTCCTGGGCATAATTTCGGGACAAAATCTAATAAACCCGCTTTGTCACGCGTCGGTCATTATTTAGGTAAATCGTATATTTGGTGCCTAAGTGGCGTGAGTTGAGTCAATTACTTGCTTTCAGAGATGATAATACTATAAGCTTCTTGATTGACCTATCGATCTAGGGCTCCATGACTAGAGGAGGTATAGCCAAAGTTTGAACCAGACCGCGGAACCAAAGAATAAAGAAAATTGGAGCACTCATCAGCAACTTACTTGCAACGATTAGGTCACCCCCGTACCTGTAGCGGTTCGCAACCATCGATGAAAAAAGTGAAGAAATTCCGTAAGGGCCACAACCGTTGGAATTACAAAGAGGGTCACGAAGTTGACATTTGTTTGGCAAGTTTGGCATATGCATTGCAGGCATCCTGGTTAACATATTCCCCCCTATGGAATTACAACAATGAAAGATTAGTCACAAATCTGTAAGCCCTCCAATAAAACCCATTGTGTAGTTCCGGTCGTCGAATATGACTCATATCATACATTCTCAATTAAATCATTACGGATTTCTGGGATTTTTAAAAACCACAATTTGTATTTTGTTATTAATCTGGTCAGTGCAATTCCCAAAATGATTTGTGGGTTTTCTATACTTTACATGTATCCATGCTTGATCCATTACTATACGTTATACGTTATATACTACAAACGACATCATACTAATATCCGGTGCTCGACCCCATTGACTCTTTTGCGCAATCGTCACACAAATTGTTTTGAATGGTTTCTAGGCAAATTGACCTGCTGATTCCAAATCTGATAATGTCACTTTGGCATCATTGAGCATTGTGAATAGGGAAGGGGTATTTAAAACAGGGTAAAATTTCTAAAGTTTCATGTGGATTTGAAAATATGTATAGAAGGGTTTATCTTGTCCCTAAGTTTAAAAAAAGGTCTAGTTGCTATACCTTCAACCTTTTGTGTTTACACTACAGACCAAATTTGTTCAAGGTCCTCATGGGATTAAATATTTAACAACGAGCCGATTTGTTTCAAATTGGTTTCAAATTGTTCGTAGGGGAATGTTAAAACAGAAAATAAACATTTACCTATGTCAATCATTGCTACGGTAGCTAACAGAGACAAATGATTAACCCCCATAGACCCGGTGGACCTTCTCCATTATTTCTCCCTTATTTATACCACAAAATGTCCAACAAGTGTGTAACCTTTTTGACATTAATATCAACAGAATCAGATTGAGCCCTTTTTGAAAAAAATCTGTGCATTCTAATTGGTTTACCCCAGGATACCTTGAACCATTTTAGACTTGATGTGTTAAAAGTAATGCTAAATCTAGCAAACTATACTTTTTTTTAATCCATAGGACCAGATGCAACTTACTATAACCTTTTAACCCATTACGAAGCATTTACAAATTTTACGCCTGTTAATTTACCCCCTACCCTATCTCAAAATGCTAAGGTATGCCAAGTTGCATCATCCGATTTATATCAGTAGGTCATCTTGCCTATAAACCATCAAAATCTTTGTGTGGACTCTTGCGCAAGTTCACCTGCAAGGTTCTTTGGGCGAGCACCAGACTATAAAGTTAAAGCCCGTGATATCGTCCAGTCCGCAGCTGACCGTTCTGCGCCTAAGCATTCTAACAACTTATCTTGGGTCAAATCCGTTTTAGCGCACGCCATCTGCTCGCTGCGACTTGAGTATATCATGCTTTAGTTGTGATTAGTAATTCTTAAACAGCTGCAAAAGGTACGGAATTTCATTGGCTGATGCCCGGGTTCAATTCGCATGATTGAACCCAGGTAGTAGCACTGCTTTTGACGTTTATTTTAGGTTGAGCGCTCGCGTCATACCGCTTTTTGCTACGTTCGCGCGCGCCTGACAACGTTGCGCTCGTTGCTCTTACCGTTGCGTTCACGGGTTGTTCGATTGTTGTCACTCTGGTGGTGCAGTCCTTTCTGTTGTATTTAAGCCGTGAAGCATCGCGAAATTGGGTTTAAGATGACCCGAATGACCTTAAATGATAAACCTGTTTGGTTAAGAATGAAATACAGGTAGGATGGTGGGAACCGGTACTGTCTTTGACGATCGAAATTGAACCCGGCGACACAACCATTCATTTTTGCGTGGAAGAACTCGGCCTCCGGCCTCGTCTTCCACTTAAAATATGGTCTCGCCTTCGGGTCAATTCGTCGTAAGGAGAGTATACGCCCCCCCCCCGGTCCTAAAATCTACCTTTTATTCTCTAAATAATAATAACTACAAGGTGATGTGCTATGACGTCTCGTAGGCGTCAAAGGTCAGAAATATCTCCAAACACAAAATGAGCCTTGGTGCCAATGTGGATCTAAATTTATGAAAGAAACAGGTTTTACTGATCTTTATTGGTTTTTGGTTACAAGATTTGGAATGTCCCAAAACAAAATTACATAAAATTATACACCATATTAAGAATATAATACTTAAGAAGTTCAAGTTCTCTATTGTCCTACAGTTTTTTGAAGAAGCGGTGCAATTCAACGTGATTATCCCACAGCGAATGACCTCCAAATTGCAACATGCAAAGTCACCTAACTCCTCATGTAATCTATGCCTTGGAATCTCTCATTCCTGAAGACCAGCAGTTTAAGACGACAGGGTTCCCCAACGACACTAATATTCTGTCAATACAGTCCAGGTATTACTACCACCATCAGTCTGTCCTTTAATGTCCTCATTACAAACTGGAATCTCTTTTTGATTCGCACCAATGAACTGAAGCTCTTCTGGCTAAAATGTCACAGCACACAGATCAGCTAATTACGCTCCGGCTTCATCCAATTACAAATCCTGGCACTATTTCCGGCACAATCTACAATTATTGTAGATTAAAACCACCTATAACGATACTGTATAGTTTCCTGGTCACTTCTGCTGGTAAATGTAACCTCTTGCAACTCTACTTTATACCATCATTTCACAAAGTTCCCAAGTCTTAAAATAGATATTACCACAGCATCATACATAAACATAACCTTACACTAGCTGGCAAATTGGAATTCACATAAATAACATCATCTGAATTACATCACTTCACATATATAACTTCATGGGAAATTACCTATCCATCCACATATTTTGATCTTAAAGCATAAACAAGTTGACTCAGTTTCTAAGTTTACATCTTGGATAATTCCCATTTCCCCCCTTGTGCAATCTATCTAACAGGTGCACCTTGCACAAACAACACTAGGGGAATCCCCTGTTCTCTTTTTTATCATAAACAAAGTACTCTTCCCGTGAGAAATCTTTTCTCAAATAAAATTAAAAATCAAATTAATATCTTTAATCAGAAAAATGGAGGCCATAAACAGTGAGTAAAAAAATGAGACTGATTGTGTCCACCATTTTGAATTTTAAGTAACACTTATCTAACATATGTGATATTATCTGAAAGCTTATTTCGTTATCTTAATTTGTTGCAAGACTCATTCACATTATTTAGGTATAGACCGAACTATAAGTCATTTGAATCAAGTAGTGGCGTTCAGCGAAGCAAATCAGTGTCCAGAAGAAATTCGTGCTATTTATTGACAGCAAAACAAATGTGACGGCCCCCCCCCCCCAAAAAAAAAATAATAAATAAATCACAATTTACAGTGGATGCTCTCTTAACGTTTCTACGTCCTCGTCACTCGTACAAATCCCTTGCAAAATAAATTAACTTGATAATGTAAGAGTTGAATAAATCGTAGCATAAAATGAACGAACAAACATCGGTGACAACCTTTTGAGGTTTAACCCTAAAAGGCCCGCAGGCGGAATCCGCCCCCCCCCGACATTTTTTGTCGTATCTCACCTATTTGTTATTTTATCACGCCGAAACTGCATGACTTTTTTCTTTGAAGCCTTGCGCTCGATTTAAGACCATTTTGAACAAAATCGGACCTACGGTTATGACGCGGCGTTACGTAATCGCGCACTGCGTGCGCAAAAAAAGCTATTTCCCATTGAAATTACACGGAAAAGCAGAAATCCATTTTTTTTTGGGCTAATGATACAGTTACACTATGTTTTATCTATTTCTTTGTAGTAAGAGCATGTGTGCGAATACTTTGATACATATCATGGCCAAAAAATCCAACTTTTGCTTGAAAAAATGGCGAAAAACCATGAATTTTGCGATTTTTTGAGATTTTTCGCGTTTTTGCATGACGTCATGTTTGACGTCACTGTGACGTCATACAAGGTATGTTTGTACTTTTTTGGTATCAATCGACTCGGGAGGGTCATAGCTATCAATTGGTACCACACATATGATAGTTCATCAATCCGTTTCCGAGATACTAGGAGAATCCCCCCCACCCGGCGGTGAGATGGGTCCAAAAAGCCCGGCTCTTTTAGGGTTAAAATATTTCTATATTTGTAGACCAAAATATGCCATATATTGAAAAAAAACTTACCATTATCACTGGCTTTTACACCTTTAAGTTAACACTTTATTTCACATAAACATAGATATACCCTTATCCTTATTTTGGGAGTCAATTGCTTAGTTGGCCACCGTACATTCAAATGGGAATCCGTGGATGGGGGAAAAGTTGACTACTTGATTCAAAAGACTGTTATCGGCCTATATTTAACCGATTGGAATATTATTATTATTTGAATAGATTTCTGTTGTTCTACATAATGAAACATGGTTCAGCTACCATGAACCACTAGTCAAAGTGGCGCTTGAGTTTTTGCCCCCCCCCCCAAAAAAAATATTATGACATACCGCTGCACGTGTCAGATGGCTTTCCAACAAAGCATTCAACACCGTCTGGTTTGGTTGGACAGAGTCCGGGATGAGTGGTACCTCCACTAGAATGCTGTCCAGAGTAAATGCAAATTCCGTTCACTTCAGCACATTCTAAGTCGGTTTCAACTGACAAAAATAATTTTCAGTTAGTATTTCGTGATCATTCGAACATTCCAATACACAGATACATTAAAGTGGCATACGGTGAGAAGACATCATTTTCAGCAATTTTGTTCTGCGATCTTTTAATTCGTAGAAGGAATTCGGAGAAAAATGCATTTGAAAATTCAATTTTCGCGCCATTTTAAAAAATCCCTAGACTACTAGAACGTTATTTATTCAAAGTTAGTCTCATTCTCATGCATTTGGGGTCCTAATACGCATATCGGCTTCACGAGGTCCGAGCACGAACATCTACAAACGTACACGAGAATAATTCACACTCTCCCTTTATTATAGACTCACGGCTACACTCCACGTTTACGTGACGTATTGACAGGGACCGCTCATGTCGTACCACATCTTGCTAAAATGTCCTTTTTAAGACCTGATTTGTCATAGGTCATTGCATTTTTTAAGATAACAAATAGGGATCGTTTAATGGGTATGCTTTTTTGTAGCAAACGGTTTTCGCAAACGTATGACAGAGAAATGACCATATCATGACTTTTAACACCATAAGGTCTACACTGTTTATTGGTTATTTATATAGAGGGCTAATTTCCGAATTGCCGTAGGTGTTGGCACACATTGATGCCAAAGAAATATGACCTCGACCCCCCCCCCCCCAACAAAAACGAAAATAATCATTGACTACCGAAATACACTATGAGCTAATAAAATCACGATTCCCATGACGCAGTTCAATAACTTTCATTCACGATTGTATTGAGCAAATACACCCCCTGTATTATAGTATGATTAATGATACCCAGAACATGCATGGTCAGCCGTTGTTAATATGTGCTCATCTAAGGCTACTGAACTGAGCCCTTGGGAGATTAGTATGCCTAACCACATTGTGATAACAGGACACAATGATGAATTACCTGTGAAGCAGCACTCTACAGAGGCTGGATCTCTTGGGCATAAACCTGCTACGTAATGTCCACCTGGACAATCCGATGTCGGGTGACACTTCCCTGTACATCCGAAATTAGGATGGTCGTAGGTGGCGCACGTTTCTTCATTTAATGGCCCTGCGTATAAAGAGGACGCAGCTATTTTATTCAGAAATAACATTATGACAGAATGGAAATAAGCTAAACAGTAATTTATAGTTATTCCAAGCGACCGTGAGATTTCCAAAACTCTTTGGACATAGTCCACTGTTCTGGGGAGCAGGCATTTTGTATCCACAGAATCAATAACTTATCAACAGGCCAAACTGGATGTGTTTTACGTTTACCATCTGGGCCTATATCATGCACGCAAGCGCTGTAGTGCAAGTTGAGTCTTTATATTATAATTGTATTGACTTTATTCAACATTTTGCTTATATGTCTCAAGATTCAAGATTTAAGTTAATTTATTTCCATAATCATTAAAGCTGCATTTCGTGATTTTAGCACCTTCTGTTTCATTCATTGATCACTAGATATCCTTGAGAAAAGCCTATTTCCAAAATCTGAGCCGATCCCGATCCTGCGGTTTTGTGTTATCAGCAATTGCTCCTTTCCCACGGTCCCATAGGCTACTGTGCTGTAATTTCTGTCCGTTTACGGACAGAAAATACAAAATTGCGAATTTCTTACAGATGCGACCGAATTTGCACGTAAGATTGGGCACACGTGGATTACTAATGCTAACGCTTCAGATGATATAAAAATCTCAACATCTTTTAGGTAAGTCGGGGGGACGAGGCTGTGGATCACGAAATGCCCCTTTAAGACAACGCAACAGCAAAATGATACGGAGGAGGTGATTGGAAGGCCAATAAGACCAGAAAACCAGAAAAGGTCATCACCTATAGAGCTGCAGATGATAGCAAAAGTCGCTCCATTAAGCGAAAAGTGATTGTTGGTGTACATGTTTGTAGTGGGGACTGTTGTGCACAGATCTCACGTGAGTGTGCAAATGTGGATAAAACTGTGAATTTTTGTACACAAGTACTTTATGCATTGATAATAAAAAAATGACGGAAGCAGTTGCCACACCCCTTTCATGGCCCCGGCTTGGAGTTCAAGGTTACACAGGGGTAAGAAATTTAAAATGTTCCGATTGTGTTGAAAAGCACACCATGGTGATTGGCTGGTTACAAGTACCTGAATCAAAGCAACTTTGAACTCTTAACCCGTGTACACACCAAAATTGTCTTTTTCACTATTTTTACAGTTTTGGCGACTTTTCAATACAAATACAATCGGAACATTTTGACCCCCTGTATAACCTTGAAACCCATGCTGGGATCCACTAAGGGGATTAACAAGTGTTCCATCATTTTTTATGAATTATCAATGCCTAAAGTACTTGTGTGCAAAAAATTCACAACTTTATCCGGAAGCGCACACTCTTTTACTACAGTCTCCTGCTATTGATGTTTGTCTTAATTTAAGGTATAGTAGCTGACGCTTCTCACCATCATTTTTACAAGATTTTACACAAATAATTAAAAAGTTACATCCTAATTGACATGTAATTTTCATAATAAATTAATGTTTACCTGGATTATTGGCTGCTATAAATCAAAATCAAAAATACTTACAGAACTCGGGTTTCTGAATTTGTTAGGTAACAACGTTTGCTTGTCATTATTGCAAATAATGTCATATATCATTCGTAAAATAGTTATATTTGCTTATTTTATCTTTAAAAAATGGGCTTTTATACAAAATTACGCCCCCCGCGTAAGGGTCTGGGGTACCATTATGCATACAATGCCCATATAACACAAGCGTTGTTTTAAAACATGTTTCCTGTAAGTTTGAAGTTTGTAATCTCGGTGCAATGGTCTGTGGTTAAAATATTTAGGATCTATTTGATTGATAAACTACGCAGTGACCCACAATGTTCCACATTAATTGCTGAACAGTCATAACAAGGAAATCCTTGTAACAACTGTACTGAATGCTTGTTCACTTACTCTTTTACCAAGAAATAACCCAGCGGAGACTGTATAAATTAAACACAATGAAATACTAACACTTTCGGGAGATATTTTGTGAGTGAATGATGAAAAGGGGGCAGGATTATCTCCGAGAAATTGGGGCAAATTGGCCAAAAAGCAGTGTTTTAGTGCCTATGAAATGGATTTGGGTGTATAAAGGCTGGTGTTTCCAAACCCAGGGGCATTCAATGACAGGGACTACAAAACATAGGGGTCTTTGGGTGTATTTCAAAATTAAAGATTGATGCATGATGCCTGACATGATTATATAATCACTCTAGTATTAGAGAGAATTCCTTTGATCTCAAGCACTAAAATATTAAAGGTGCGTGTTCCGATTGTCTTTGGGACCCCCTGCTTTACCCGGAAGTAGTATCGATTTTGATATCAGATGAAAGACCGTATTTTTCTCATTGTCGTCCTGAAATTTGAGCCCTCAAATCCATTTCATTCTCAAGATATAAACAAAAAACCGCCGTTTATCACAGTATTGAATAGGGCTTTGCAACATGCATCATTGCGTCTACCATAAAAACCGCAAGTTTGTTTCCCACGGTACTTGACGGGGTGTATGTGCAAGTGCCAGGCTCTCATATCAAGTAGAGAACACAATAAACATAAATCGGAACAAGCTCCTTTAAGTACTAACATCCTCGCTAAGCGATAGTTGTCCTTTTAAAAGACTATTCTTTTAAAATACCTACCTGGTAAAATTGTTGTAAGAGCTGGAGTAGAGAGGGTAGTATCATCTAGAATTTGGAGATTAAGAAAGAAGAATTTTCTCTTATTTATATCTTTAGACGAAATTATCAAATATATGCAAAAAAACAGTATATTTCCCCTAAGAAATACTTTGCTTCCGAAATCACACCACTAAATAACTCCCCATAGACTTGTGTACAAAATGACCTCTCACCAAACGTCAATTTCTCGGCTATAAAGCGACTGGTTATGTCAAAACTGGATTTTTGGGGAAGATTAGGACCATACCTCTTCAACAAAAATGAAAAAGTCATACGATGAAGGCTGATTTTTTGAGTTACAGAGCATCGAAAAATTTGGCTGTTTTCAAAACGTCCACGCCTAGTTTAATGTTAATATAAATTAAAATTTCACAGTTTCCCCAAACCCTCAGAAATTATACAAAAATGGCACAGACAAGATATTTACCACCCAAATGGTTTGTTACTAGTCCACACATTATGATTAATTTCAAATTTCATTTAAAGACACAATTTGTCAACATTTTGTGACTCTTCATTTAGGCAAGGGCCATATTTGGGACACCAACACTGTCTCAACACTGACGTCGTCTCCTACACCTAGTTTATTTAGTGGTGTGATTCCTTCCAACCTCCGGTCGATCCTTACCTACAGCAGTCTCCAATGTCTAGATTTTTTTGAATTTGCTCATGCCAAACCCGAGTTATACTAATTTGAATAAAACCACCCATTTTCCTGACTGTACACATCTGGGTAACTTGCATCAGTTTCTATTTACACCAAATCAATAATACGTGGATAAGAAAGCCTCCATTGGTTTGCAACTTTCATTGTAAAAGTGAAAGGTTTTTTTTTTTCTTTTGTACTCAAAATCCATCAATCAAGAGCAAAATTTTAAATGCTGACTATTTTAAAATGATATCGAGATTGTGAATCTCGTTATTCGCTTGAACTGTTTCCTCTTGGTAGACTTCTCTTAGAAGAAACACATCAATGCATGTTTTGAAGTTCTTGTACAAACATAATTGTAGAAAGAGTTTATGATGAGAAATAGTTATATTGCACTGCTTGATGAATAGGAAGATGAACTTAATCATTGTTTTTACTTATAAAAGCCAAACTTTCATTTTAACAATAACAGTTGCGAACCAATGAATCTGTCTTGTTTATGCTTTATTGATTTGGCGTGAATAGAAATTGATGCAATGTACCCAGATGTGTACAGTCAGGAAA
Organism: Ophioderma brevispina; assembly: GCA_023653785.1. Taxonomy (NCBI): domain Eukaryota; kingdom Metazoa; phylum Echinodermata; class Ophiuroidea; order Amphilepidida; family Ophiodermatidae; genus Ophioderma; species Ophioderma brevispina. Next base: position 56,324 of record JAMKCH010012958.1, read on the forward strand.
ATGGGTGATTTTATTCAAATGAGCATAACTTGGGTTTGGCATGCGCAAAATATTTTTTTTTTTAATTTAGACCTTCATAAACTGCTCTTTGCAATGACATATTACGCTACAGTGACTTTCTTTTAGATTTTTACTGAACCACGACAAAAATGAGGAAACTTCTTTTTGAATCAGCGTGTATGTCTTGATGCATATTTTTCGTATCACACCTGTGCACATAGCAGATATACAGTATTGGGTTATACTGCAACACTAACACGCGAACCCCACAACTGTTTGAAAGTCTCATTTATTATGACTAAACGAGAATAAAACAAAAAAATATCAATGGCGACACACTTTTGACGACTAAGTTGAAGTATTTATGCCACTAACTACATCCTGTGTAAATTTGATGAAATTTCTTTGCTGGCAAATATGATTTTTCATAAAAATCTAGTTTTACACGTCTTTCTATGGGAAATAGGCATATAGAGGGCGCTATAACATACAAATTATGACCTTTGTAGGTCTATATGGCAAGATTCCCGCAATGCATTTTTGTGATTTTTGCGGAGGTAATAGGTCTTGGATGTCCCTACTTATATCAGTTGTCAAAATTGTGTCGCCATTGCTTAAAATTGCTCTAAAAATAAAAGAGACAATTTGCACGGGGTCAAACAGCTGTGACCGTAATCAATATTGCCACAAGGCTTAATCGCTCATTGTTGAAAACCATCTTTGCGTAAAATCAATACACGCGGATTCTTGCGTTGTACCAGACAGTGACCAATGAAAACTACAAAAAGTGCTATTTTTGGTTATGAAGTTTTACGTCTTTAGCAGTAAAGATTGGCCTGTTTTGTGGGCAGACCAGACGATATCGGGTTTAATAAAGTTTCATTGAAAAACAGCCTAGAGGCGAGACAATATGTCTAAAAATCAATGGCAGGTTCCGGCCCCAGAATTATCTATGTCTCGCTAGCTGTTAGCAATGGTTCAGCCTCACTGTGTTAAACAATGAAACCGCTTAAGCGAATCTGGGCTAGAAGTAGCCCAAAGCATGGACCTAGTTGAGGACCAACAACGCGAAAACCATCAATTACCTAATTCAATTACCCATTCATCTCCATAAAAGCTAGGCACTCGATGTGTATTCATGTGCATACACCGAGGCGGTCTGTGATCTATATCTCTTTGCCGCGATCGATGCAGTGACTACGGTCTTTACTAAGGAAAAGCTGTCCACAATACTTTGTAATTGAACCGGATGTTGGCACGGTGACCCCTGACTGTAGGAGTTTTGGGAAAGTGCATAGTACACTCAATCTCCATGTTTTTTGGCAATTTGTTGTCACCAAATAGAAGAGTTATTTCAGAAAGTACCAAAAAACCCATCAAAATCCGTCATTCCTTTGTGGAGCTACGACTGTAGAAAATAAGCTTGCATTTTGGGTGGTTTTGTGACCCGTAATTGTTAAAAATATTGTGAAAATAATATAAAAATGTTCCGATCACTTCCGACTCTTGAGAAACGGTATAACTTCTGAACATGTGCCCAGGCGCGGCCATACGTGTAATTCTACCTTGAAAACCCACCAAATTGTAATATTTAACTTCCGGTTATGTTGAATTTGTTTACCGTTGTGGCTGTTTGATAGCCGATACCATGTCGAACTGATTCCAATGTCAGTTTCATCTGAAATATGAGTGTGATAAGTCAAACCTAATTAAACATATAAATGATAAATTACTTAACCCTCGTCTTCCGAAGGAAGGGGGTGTTACCGCTCTCTTCTATTCATTTCGTTCCACTAAAACTCCATTTTCCGGTGTCAAATGATTTAATGTAATTACCAATTGACATTTTATGCTCCGATTCATGCCCTCCCCCATAAACAAAAACACTACCGGGGTATATAGTAACTCAAACTAAACATATTTTTAGTAAATCTGTGAAAAAAATTTAAAGAAGCTGATTTCAACTGATTTTGGTAGGTAAAGGTGTCAACATTTACCAAAAAAAGTGAGTTATCGTAGGGGGTGGGGAAATTGGTTTTTTGGGAGTCAAAGGTCAATAACAGGGGTCACATTTTGAAATTGATCCAATCATGTTGAAAAGTATACCAAGTTAATATTTTAATCATAAGGATTCCAAAAAGGTATAGTTTGTACTACCTGCGGCCGAAAGTTTTGGAGTTATAGGCTAAAAACAGCAAAAATCAATAAAAGGGGTAATTTTCAGTTGTACAGGGGGCAAATTTTAAATTACTCCGATTTGATTAAAAAATGGTGCAAATTATTGATGGAGCTCATAGGATTAAAATAAGGAATAGATTTGAGTGTCTTAAATGCTTAGTTCCCAATGTAGGGGCACCAAAGGTCAACATCCATTGCATTCAATGGGGCTTGACCTTGTTTCACCCCCCCTACTAAAGGTGAAATTTTTTCACAGATGAAACTTACTTTAGGGATACTAATATACCAGTTAACAGGAATGTTTGTAAACATGTTACGGCCTGGTATCTTGAAATAGGTCGGCCTGACTGTTACACACTGGGCAATTGTATCTGTTAGAGTTTTAATACTATGGGCCATAACTATTCGCAGGAATGGATTCGCAGGCAACAAAAGAAGTGACGTATGATGTTAACTGGTCTATAGGAAAGGTTAAGGGTGATCCCAAAGTGATGGATAGGGCGTGACAATCACCCCCCCCCCTTTTTCGGGAGGGAAATACCAACACGCCTAGTACGACACAGGAATATCACAGACATTTGATTTTAGTTGCAATAGATAGCAGGTCCTCCTCTTTCCTTTGATACCAAAATGAGTACCAACATACTAGTACATGTCATAATGACGTCATAATGTCTCTACATGATGGAAAATGTTTAAGTTTTACAATATTATTTATGAGCCAGTAAATGTATATGCAGTATTTTCATACTTTATTACCTTATGACGTCATAGTGACGTCATCATTGGTTTCTACATATTTTGACACCAATGGAAAGAATAAACTCTAAGCTATACTGTAGGTTTATAAGAATTGGATGTTCAAAAAAAGAAAATTCAAGGGGGTAGTACCTCCTTCCGGTGTGTTGTTATAAAAATTGCTCAGGTAGACAGGGCTAATAAGCAATAGTTTAAATGATGAAATGGCATGCTATTGTGACGTTTTCCATTAATTTCAGAACAAAATTTGTCCTGATCTTTCAATTTCTTCATGAATTCCATCATGCTATTTGAACTTTCCCAGTATTCCTCGAAGAGCGAAGGCCAGTCAGCCCTCCTGCTGAGAGGGTGATTATCGCATTACCTTAAAGAGACATGAGATTTCCAGGAAGAAGCGCCCCCAATTTTTATCGAACCCCGGCTTTTATATAATTTGGAATGCTTACCAATGTATTAGATCACACCTAAAGCGAATAAGCCGAATACGCCGTCTTTATGTAATAAGATGATGATTTAGTAGTTTCTGTCGTGCACGACAGAAAGTCAAAGCATGGTTTTTATATGGGGAACGATTACGATAGCAGGCAAGTTCAAAACAAGGTTTGCGGTTTTCTTTTGCACCTGTTTGTCTAATAAACCTTCAAAACGTTCTCGGTAGGTGGTCTACAACCGATCCAATGAAATTTGAGAGAAATTCGCATCCTAAAAAATCTCCTCCTGTCAATTTAAGCGGTAAATGGGACCATGGTAGGATTTAATAACAAAAGGCGGCAACGTGATAGGGTCTTTGAAACTAGTGTGTTGTTGGTCCTTCTCTATACTAGGTCCATGCCCATGTCAGGGGAAAGGTAAAAAATGGCAACGTCTAAATTCGGGATTTTTAGCCGCCACCTCTTGAGCGAAAACTAAACATAAATGGAGATAAAATTATTCAGTGAATAGGCAAATCTATTTTAATATGAATTCAAAAATAACAATGTTACCAATTGAGATAATAAAATATTTTTATTTAAGATGATATCTCACCGGTAGTTACTGAGTCATAATAAGCGAGACACGAATCGACTCTGCTCCAAAGCTCCAAAGCTGCTGGGTCTGTGAGGTCCGGCATCGAAAAAGCCCCATAGTTAGCTATCAATACAAAATCCTGACATGTTGGATCGTGCGCAAGACGAGCCGAGGTGGCATAGCGCATCATGTAGCCGTTGATGGTCTGTTCGCTACAATGAAAGGAGGCGGTGCATTGCTCCCAACCTGCCATGGTTACAAATTACAATAACATGTTGAAAATACTAGATGAAGTAATTTTAACGCCGGGTTGTTCCCGGTGATGTATTTAGAAATTGGCTTGAAAACGCTTTCTCTCGATGGTTACAAATAATAAAAATGAACAATTTAAAGGACGTGTGTTTCGCGACTCGCCAAGATCAAAGCATATCGGATTATCAGAAGTCTTATGCAGTACTGTGTTAAAGGTCCAAGGAAACCTACTCCAAATCTTTGTTGGGACATTCCATTGCAATACACAGGGCCAGAAAAAAGAATACACTACCAGTGACATCATTTGTGAACTATTGATTATAAGTCAGTGTCATGAATAGATTCACACCAGTCACCTAGAATTTTCTATTACTCTCTGAAAAATCAACGTTCAGGATCTTTACCGAGATACTTTTGATTTTTGATTTGATTTTGACAATGTCCTGGATAGCCCAAGAGAGCCTCGACAGGAAGCTTATTTCCATTGGGGTCCATTTTACCGGGACGGATTTGGGACAGCCAGGGGTAATCACCCTACTCTTTTCGACACTGACTGTGATGTGCATGCACAGGTATGACTCTCTGTACATGGGACCGACTGCTTAACGTCTCCTCCGAAGGACGGGGTATTATCATGGTTCATTTGCTCAAGTCCAACTGAACCATGGGGAGAGCGAATTTCAATTTCAATTAATAGCTCTTGTACAGATTAAATCCAGAATTTAGTACCCGATTAAATCCCTGCAAGTGGTCCCGCCGGGAGTTGAACCGGGGACCTCTAGCACCAAAGGTTAATCCCCTAACCAGTGGACCACGCGCCCTCCGAGTCAAAGTGCATCAAAGTTTAGAGGGTGCTTGGTCATCCCATACCTATGCCTAAAATAATTATATGTGTTGAATCATCATGACTCTAAATTATGTTCAAAGTTACGAATTTCTTTGATGAAACCCACTTTTATGTCATTTATCGCTGCTGGTAGTCTTTGACAAACACACCTCGAGATTTCTTCCACCGACCGGGACGACAGTGCCGAGCGCAGAGCGTTTGCACAAATAAGTAACTTTCACGACAAGTAAGTAAATTTCCCGATAAAGCAAAATGTGTGCATTTATCTTCCTCGAGCCAGTGACGTCAGTGCGATGTTGTGTGGTCTGTCCATTATATCGCTCGGATTTATTGAAACGCTGGCGTACACATGCGCGCGTCTAATGCCGATGCACCAAAATCAACATGGCATGATATATGGTCCGCCGGACTCACAGTCCGCGTACTACGGTGAAGAATAGGACACTCGAATCAGTTGACTCTTCGCGCAACATCAGCTTCGTGCTTGATTCCATTGTCGTATAATGAGCTCGCGGAATGTGACTGCGGGTGGACTATATCTCCTTTTACACCGGCACTTAGATGCGCAAACACCTGCTGACCAGCGTTGACGTCGCCGAGTCGTAAGGGGAGACGTGGGCCTAAATAATTGACTGTGTAAACATCTACCAATAGTCAATAGTTTCGAAAATTTCAAATTTTACCGGAAGTGATCAATACTTTGGTATTGTGGGGCAGCTAATTTTTTTTCTTATTTTACCTGGTGATATTTCACGGCCAAATATGTTTACTTTGGATGTTATGAGCGAAAGTGTTGACCATTTTGATCGACCAATACTAATTTTACACAGTACTCTATGGGCTTACAACATTACGTCTTTCGCTCACACATCAAAACGGATTGAAGTATCGGCGGGAAACTTCACAGATGGGGTTTTGGGCTCAAGGTCACCCATCAAGATCAGAGGATGTATTGAGTCAATATTACAGTGCACCTGTGTTGGGAAATTTCATTTCCATAAGGTCATGTCATCCCACAAAAATTCTATTCTTAACACATAAAAACCTTGACTTTTACACTCATTTTAGCACACAAGGTGCTAGTACTTTTTTTTGTATGATCATAAATGTCTTGTGGTTCTTAAACATCTTGAACACGCTTAATCCAAAGTTCAGTACACTAAGGCACATTACAATGCATTTTGGGATTGATTCAAAACACCCTCTGGATTGGACTATAACAGGGAGCAGAGGATGATTTCAGAACGTCCCGGGCCATCGTACAATGCATTACCCCGGTGTCAAGTAACGGTCACTTGCACAGCACATGGATTCTTACCACTGACCTCTACACATGCATAGCGGGTAAGAGTCGCCGATTGAAACATCATTTTTTTGTATTTGCCGAGTGCCTTTAAACTCGACTTTTATTTAACCGTTCAACAAAAACAAAGCAAGTTTACAATGACAAAAGTATATTGATAAAAAACATACACGCAAAAAAACGCAAGAGCAGAGTACCCTTCCTACATACACCCCTATCCTCCTCAAAAAAACATCAACTAATCAAAGTTACATATTTAGCTTGTTTATCACCAGATCCCATTTCTTATAGTGTTTGTTTGCTCGTATCCACAAGTCATTGGTAATGGCTTGTGGTGGTGTCAGGATTTGTTCAACTAGTGTGCTGATCCGGGGCCGCGTGTATCCATGATACGGACGCTCCTAACATGGCCCGCTATTTGAGGCTGGGGCGGATTGGGAACAGTCAGGGGTTTCCACCCTACACTTATTCGACACTGACTGCGATGTACGTGTACAGTTGTGACTCTCTGTACACGGGACCGACGGCTTAACGTCCCCTCCGAAGGACGGGATGCTTTCATGATCCATTTGCCCAATTCCAAGTGAACCATGGAGGAGAGCGGTATTCTGTATTTAATCAATAGCTGGTATACAGATCAAATCCAGATTTTATAGTACCCGAATAAATCCCAGCAAGTGCCACGACCCCACCGGGATTCGAACCCGGGAATTTTGATGGTAAATTTGCGCCAGAGGCAAGCACCCTAACCGCTAGGCCACGCTCTCCCACCTAACCGCACCCTAACCGCTAGGCCACGCTCTCCCATTTCTTATAGTGAAACTCCACTTTATCCTTTCTTTGGGCAATAAATTTTTCAAGCTTGAAGGTTTCACGTAAAATATTCCTAAACTTACTGAGAGATGGACGCTCGGCTAATGCACAGCTTTTATACATACATTTCTTAAAAATAAGAATCATTTGATTCACAAGAATGTTGTTTTCGTTACCATCAAAAATCCCATACAGAATATCGACTAAACCAAGAGTCGGTAAAAAAGTAAAAAGAGCAAGCTTATCTCCTGCATGAGGTTAGAGGCTATTTCAAACTCGTAAAAACATGTTTCAAATCACACCATAGGTGACAAAAGGGAAAGAGCCCATTAGCTCTCAACCCAGCTCTGTATAACCATGAATTGGTAGGGAGTATCCCAAGAAGAATACTAAACTGCATCCACCTCAATTTGCTATCTAGAGTCACTTTAAAGCGTAACACATATGCATCCCTACATTGACTTTCATTGAGATTGAAATGCTGCTTTAAAATGTAAGTACTCGTGGCCTCACCTTCAAAGGCATTAAAATGGTCATTAAGAAGCGGATGACATAAGATCACTAACACCATTCTTTGTAACCCACTCAAGAACTTCATCCCTGGGTTTTAACTTTTGTGGGCCTAAATTTGCACGCCATAGTATAGGGATCGAACTTAAAACACCATACCGCTTCAGAACTGACCCCTATGCAAACCTGTGGACATGAAGTCCAAAAATTTACCCCTGTCATCCAGAAGATCACATATTTTATTAAAGCCAAGGAGAGACCATTCAGGAAAGTAAATAGACTTGTGGCCTATCAAAATAAAACGGTTATTCCAAATACTTGGTTCTGGATATCGCTTGGAGTACTAGGTGTGGCTTTACTAATACTGCTCTACACTTCTAAAACCTGGTGAAACATCAGGAAGTTGGTTTTTGATCGTTACAATATGTCGGGAAACAATGCATACACCTTGTCCAACAATAGAACATCTGTGTGGAATATGTGCACCAGCAGATGTATGCATTGTTTCCGCCATATTGTAACGATCAAAAACCAACTTCCTGATGTTTCACCAGGTCAGTGGTTGCTCATATTGGTTCAAAATTATGTTCTTTGAACACCTCATGGATCAAGGGGTATAGGAAATAAAGAGATATCAACTCAAGGTCAACAATGGTCAAAGAGTCACATTATATAACTACCATATAAGGTAAGAAGAATCGTTACCCTAAGCTTTGGGCAATGACCTTATCAACACCCATTACATTATTAGTGGTCAATTGTCATCCACGGTCAACTGCAAAAGTGTCAAAAATACGCTCTATGGTTCGATAGCCCAGTTGGAAGAGCGCCATTCTAGTAATAAGGAGGTCACTGGTTCGAATACGGCCAAGCGCACGTTTTTTTTTCAACACTGTGTGCGTTGGCTATCTCCAGGGAATGATTTATAAATAGTAATCCCTGTCTACCTGGAAAGTAGTTGAAATTTCAAAACAAATGTAAATTGTATATGCAAATATACTAATCTGTTGATATCCGATCTTTTGCATTAACTTAATGTTGAGGTTAACAAAAATTTGAATTTGGAAGCAATGTATCAAGGTGTCTGTAGGACTTAGCGTTTCATGATACTTCATGACCATAAAAATTCTCTCCTCCAAAGTAAATGGAGGTTACTGTGTGTGTTCATGATTCTCTTAAACAAGCAACAGTATGTCGAATTTTATACATTTTATCTTAACGTCAGGACTTACTGAAGATAATTTCCACCATTACGTAACTGATTTCGCACCTTTTAAAGTTTCTTTATGAAGTACTATTTCCATAATTTCGTAAAAATGATAAAAATGAACATCCGTCACTATGTAATACACCCGACGATATGGAATAAGGAATCGCTGACTTACGTTAAGGAGAATGCACAAAAAGTGTTGATTCGTGCTTCCGAATCCCCGAGCGTAGCGAAGGGATTTGGATAGCAGGAAAAACCTGGTAACTGGGTTAATACAATGTATATTTTGTTTGCATGAGTAATTCCTCAGAATATTTAATATGGACAATTTTTTCCTGAAGACCCCCTACATTTTGTGACCTCCTCTGCGTCCCCTAGATTTGTGAAGCGCCCTATATATATAGAACCCCCATTGTAAAAATAAATTAGTCAACTTTCTACATTTGAGTCCTTTAACTCTATAACTAAGACATTTTGACTAACTAGTCAAAACGATGTTTTTAGGAATAATTTGTAGAAGACTGAGTAATTTATTTTACAGTGCAATTTTGCTGTTTCCGCTAGAGAAGAGATAACATACCAAGGCCTAATCATTATCATATTGATATACGTACAAGATGAGTGAAAACAAATGAATAAATAATAACCAATTATAGTAATTTGCAACATTCCAAGGCAATGTAAACCCGCATGAAAAGTTAACTCTAAACAATATCCTTAATACAACTCCTTAACAATGACCTGACTTCATATGATGCGTTTAAAGTGCAAAAAAATAATCTTGACATGAAATTGTTAGCCTAGCATAGGCTTAAATTTTTACTCATTATGCAGAAGAAAATAACATTGATTGGAATAAAGTTATAATAGAAAAGCAAATAAACAAACACACACAAAATTAAAATATTAATGGTAACTTGTATAGGCCTACTATGAGCCATTTCAAAGCGTTCTCGATCTTACGTCACTGGGCAAATTGAAAATAAAGACCTCCTGCTTAAGTAACAGGTACGATTTAAAGGCTGACTGAGAGATTTTTGAAATATGATTTGTTTGTGTATTTATTTAAAAATAGTCAACTAGAACTAAAATCCCCAATTCCAAAGTTCGAGATGAATAGGATTTTTCGTTAATCCATGCACTAAATATTTATTTGTAGTACAACAGTGTCAAAGGATACCGTGTATAACAAAATTCCAGACCCGGAAATTTATAACAAAGTTGTGAGTTTCTATATGAAGAACTTCGATTTGAGCTTAGCTATTTCACACAGTGATTATTATATGGACAAGCATTATGTACATGCAAAAACACAATTTGTTTGAAAATTAAGGGGGGGGCCCTCCTCGGGAAATCTCTGAATCAGGCTTTGAAGAAATGACAGGTGTAAAATTATTGCACTTGAAACAAAAATTATAAACCTACACCTGTTCATGTTCTGTTATGTAAGTAATTTTTTAAACGTGGCAACAAAATGACGGACCGAAATGATTTTCCTTAAAAAGATGAAGAAAACATAATTGCACAAAATTAAACATGTCGTACTAGAACATTGTTTTATCTAAAAAAGGGAGAAACTGTTCTAACGCTATTGCTTGATAGTTTTCTGATGTTGTTTTTGTACACCTATAATACAACGTTTCCATTGTAAAAAAAAATGTAGATTTTTTTTTTTTTTACGAATCCAAACTTTTTTGCATGAATCTATAGTGTACTGTAGATTCGTGCAGAAAAGTGTGGATTCGTGGAAAAATAATCAACGGGACAACAAAGAAATGACGTCATAGCAATGGTTTAATATACACTTAAACAACAGGGCTGAATAGAGAGAGTGTAGCAAAGTTTGAACCAGATGATAAAGAATTATCAAACTTACTTGCATCGGTGGGTACACCCGTACCTGTTGCGGTTGAAGCATCGATGAAGAAACCTGAAGAGTGATTCCGTAAGGACACAACCGTTGGAAATACAAAGCGGGTCAGGAAGGTGACATTTGTTTGGCAAGTTTTGGCATATGCATTGCAGGCAATCATTGGAAACATAATCCCGCCCTAGGGAATTACAAAATGAAAGGAATTAGTCACAAATTGCGTAAGGCTATCCTGAAGGGGGGTGGTAACCACCCCACCCCCCTTCGGTAAACGAGGGTTAATTATCGTTTGATTTAAAGTTTCAAGTAAATGGAACTGTCTTGTTCATACTTATTAATTTGACATGAATAGAAACTGATGCAAATTACCCAGATGTGTACATTCAGGAAAATGGGCCATTTTATTCAAGTGAGTAGAACTTGGGTTTGGCATCTGCAAATTATTATTTTCAATTCAGGCCTTCAGAGATTGCTCTTTGCAATGATATATTACTTTACAGACACCAACTTTTAGAAATATATATCACGACTAAAGTGAGTTAACTTCTTTTTGAATCAGTCTGAATAACATCCAATATAGACGATAATCATCGTGAAATTGTATGACTGTCTGCGAGACTATGATTATAAATATCGTTACTGCAGTACTATAAGAGGTTGCTTCAGAAGCTCGATTAAGGTGGAGTAATACATCGGCAGACGTCTGCAGACGCTGTAGCCTTTCGAACATGTTTTTTACGCAACGCGTATTATCATGCATCCGGTGCGCAAAGCATTTTCGAAAGACTAACGTCCGCCGATGTATGCCGATTAAGTATGAACCTACCCTTACCGATTTCTCGTCGGTTAGGCCCGATTCTTGTTATAGTCGATTCGCGTTGATACGTTCTTCCCCCCTGGAGTTTTGGACCTATTCCAATAAGTCGGAGAGGGATCAACCTAGCTCTACCGGGAAAATGAAGGAATTCAAATGCACGTGCCACACCGGATTATCTTGGAGGATACAGTGTATTTCAGGCCTTAACATTGCTCTCATGATTAACAGAAGTCCCTGTGCCTCATTGAATGTTTCACCTCCGCAAGAATGGTACGGGGTTATATCAGATGAATCGAGTATTCGAGTGTTCTAAATATTGAAACATAGTTCAAATACAATGAACCACCGGTCAAAGCGCCGGTTGAGTTTTTGCCACCCCCCCCCCCCCCCGGCCCATGGATTATCTGACCTCCTGTCACTTGCCATGATGCTTTCCAAAAGCATTCAACACATCTGGGTTTGGTTGGACAGAGTCCGGGATGAGTGGTACCTCCTATATGTTGTCCAGTGAAAATGCAAATGCCCGTTCACCGCAAGCGCAATTTAAATCTGTTTCAACTGACAAAACATTTTCGACGATGAGTCTTTCATGATCATACGAACATTCCAATACACTAATATGTGAGCAGAAATTAATGTTGAGAGATGTTAGTTCTCCTTTATCTCCCCCAAAAAATTTAAAGAATACTATAGTCGGATGAAGGGCATTAACGTTTCATAAATTTATATTTTTTACAGTTCTTTACGACGGTCATTATAGGCCCTACTTTGTTAGAAACACCTTAAAACACAAAATAATAAATCATAACTTAAAGGTGTATTTCATGAGAAACATATAATAAGATCTAAACTTTATTTTTTCACCGCGAAAACCAAAACGATTTAAAAAATGTTTAGTATAGTACTTCCTCAAAAGTGCCCCTTAATGACCTTTGACGCCAATATGTTATCATTTCCAGTAAACACCTACTAACTCAAGTCAATCTTGTCAATTTGTAGTACAGTGCTCTCTTGCATAGCAGTAATTAACTTTGACCCCTGTGACCGATAATGAACCTTGACCCCACCCGGTTCAAGTGTGAGTGTGCGTTGCGCCCCCAGAAGTGTTCTAGAAGACGAAGAAGGATAACACACGTACTTGATACAAGATACTGCCTGATTTCAATCAGCAGATAACCAATATTACCTGTGAAGCCGCACTCTAACGAGGCTGATCTCTTGGTGCATACCCCATTTACGTCGTTCCACCTGACAATCCGCTGCCGGTGACACTCCCTGTACATCCGAAATTAGGATGCTCGTAGGGGCGCATGTTTTGTTCATTTAATGGCCCTGCGTATAGAGAATTCGCAACAATTCATTCATGAAATAACATTATGACAGAATTTTAAATAAACCTGATTTAGTTAAGATTGGCACGGGAGGGGTCGAGAACCCATGTTAAATTCATTCAGCAAGACACCGGTGTCCAGATAATACCCGATTCGACTAGTACCCTTCACGCTCTGATCTGATCGACGCAATACGTTTCAAGACGATATAAAGTCTTAAACTTAACTCAGAGACAAACTCCACATCATAAATGATAATGTGTCGGGCTGCAACTAGCTTGTTACTGAATACGAATGTTACATTCTCAACTTTTGAAGTAGAACATATGTTTTCAAAAAAAAAAAAAAAAAAAAAAAAAAAAAAAAAAAAAAACAACACAACTTAATAACGAGTATCAGTAATTCTCTGTCCTTATATTGGATTAAGATAACCTTTGGTGCCGTCACCAAAACGAGGATGAATATTGGTCTAATCCAATCTGTCTCATTTGGGACAATACAAGAGTTTTGTTGATGATACCTTCCTAAACTTTATCTAAACGTGTGTTAAAGGCAGGTTATTAGCTGATATTAACCAAATGCAAACATTCATATGTTAATATCTGTTTGCCGTACCGGTCTTAACAAAAAGAAATGGGCTGGTTGGACTGTCTTGTGTTCTGCGGCCGCAAACGTACGTGCCATATGTGTAGTTTAGATGCGCTTCATTTGGTTAATGGGTCCTCTGCAGGTTCACTTTGCATTTCTGGGGTCATATCTTAAAACAAAAATTGACTCTCCTTGATGAACTTTTCATGGACATAGCTCTACCTTTCTTACCTTACCACAAGAATAAGTATCACGTGCTTGTTCAAGAAACTTATGGCCCTGTCACAATGTTGCGTGTTGTTTTTTTTTTTTGTGGGGGCACGTAATGCGAAAAGGTGAATGTTTCGGGTAGACCCATGAGAGGGCGTCTATCGCAATTCCTTGACAGAGACTGTAGTACAAAATAAAGCGCCACACCTCGATAGATTTAATGCAAAGCTCCTCTACAACAATCACCACTAGTATGGCAAGCTATAAGAAACATTACGTATTTCGGCAATACGTTTCCCGAAGCCAGGGGTCCCCAGACCATTTTTTAATGGGGGGGTGTTGAGTCTGTGTTGCCGACCAATCATGGCCGGTTCAAGAATTACAAATTTTCCGGCTCGCTAACGCTCGCACGGTAGACCCAAATTTTTTTTAACTCAGTTCGAAATTCTGAAAAGAAAGCGGAGGGGGGGGGGGGGTTTGTCCACAAAACCGTCAACCAGTCATTCCCCAGCTATGAAAAAACACAAATCAAAACACACTATGATATATTCCGCGGCATCATCGTTACGGAACGGCCGACATTTACCCTTTTCGCCGACAAATCCGGCATTTGCCGACAAAATTTTGTAATGGGGGGTGTGACAACCCCCCCCCACACGCCCCCCCCCCCCTCTGGTACGCCCACTGCCCGAGCAACGCGTTCCTTCTGTTTTCTTGAAAGCAATGTGTTGCTCAGCCAGCTAATAGATACAAACTGATCTTTTCAACGCGTGCTTTCGGTTGCTCAAAAGTCCCATAACAATTTTCTTGAAAATAAAGCACGCGATGCTTCCAAAGATGTGCAAACAACGGTTGTTTTGCTAAAGCAACGCTTGCCAAAACCTTCTTTTTATTACTGTATTTCGTGTTCATGCACACATTTACAATGACACCAACGCGTTGCCAAGACCGTATATTTTATGCCTGGCTTTGATTGCTTTTTAGCAAAACGTCACCGCAATACGTAATGATCTACCGGGCAACACTAATGTTCCTGGTTAACTGGCGAATGGGCGTGAAATGGAAACTAATATTATTTTTATAATAATAGCAGAGATTTATGCTATTGGCCTCTAAGCGCTTTCACAAGGTTTTGCTCGATCGATCGGTCCTTTAACAACGAAATTGGTCTTTATACATAAAACTACACATATCTGGTAGGAATTTCTAGAAACGCCAAAGATAGTATACATCATCACAGTCTAAATTTTGATTCATGCTACTCGATTCATATTATCGAGGGTATATTTTCTGTGTTGATACCGAAATTTAAAAAAAAATGAAGGGGATGTTTTTTACATAGAATGTGCATTTGTTCTGTTATTACAGATAAAAAAATAATATTCGATAATTAAAATCAATTTAAGTTTCATAATTCCTTTTGGGTTTGATGCTTTCAATGTCATGATTTCCTGACATGTGTGCGCAGGGTGAAAGAATTTGCTACATTAAATGGCTAATTGTTTGTTTTTGCCTGCATGGCATATTTTGCTGCTTTTGTCACTTAATCCGTATAATGTGTATGAGTCGTCTAATGTCTAACCATGTATGCTTGTACATTGAAAGGTTACTGGTTCAAATCAAAGAACGGCGTGCATCCTATGAATGCCATTCTATTTTCAAACTCAATAGCAATTGAGGTCCATGCTAGAAAATAATTCACATCACTTTATTAAAATCTTCAGATAATAACAAAGAAAAAACATTAAAAAGCACAAGTCCAGCCAGATCTTTACACAATACAAACTCTGGATCCAGCCCAGACGAAAGGTAATACAAGATTAAAGAGAAGTCAAAATGGGCACTATATTTGGTATTAATTTGAATGGAAAATATGGTGATTCATTACACAGTCGAGGAACTCGACTGTGTTTTTCTTCTGTACGGTTTCTTTCTTCTTAAGTTAGGCGGTATCGCCTAACTTACTTTGTTCTTACCGTTTCTTGCACAGTCGAGGGGCTCGACTGTGCTTTGTTTCTGTAAGGTTTCTTTACAAGACGGCCTTCTGGCCGTCTTGTTCTGTTTCTGATGCGTTCTTTCTTCTTTCTTCTTTCTTACAAGACGGCCTTCTGGCCGTCTTGTTCTGTTTCTGATGCGTTCTTTCTTCTTTCTTCTTTCTTCTTTCTTCTTTCTTCTTTCTTCTGTCAACACTTCAACTGCGTCTAGCTCAGTCATGGTTTGACGTATTCCAACCAGACTTACACCAAATGACCGCTGAGGCATCCCATTTATGTCACATGACTTTGACCCCTGTCGGGGTCATCTAGGGGTCACAGGGGTCAAAAGTGTCATTTTCCTTTAAAAAGTTTCAGCGCCTACAGATTACAATGCACGGTGACGTGACTCATGCATATGAAGTAACTTGAGACCCTTCACAAAAGTTATGGGTTGAGAGGTCAATCTGGGGTCATTAAGGGGGCACTTCCGGTCTTAATGTGAAAAATCTTCAAAAAATCTTCAAAAATGGCTATCTGCTATATGCAACGTTGCATTGTCACGTGACTCATACATATGAAGCAACTTACGACCCTTCACAAACGTTGTGCTCAGCATGGAGGTCAAATGTCATTAAGGGGGAACTTCCGGTCAAAAACCAAAAATATTCCAAAATATTCAAAAAATTTTATCTCAAAACCCAAACATAGTACAGTGACTTAACTTTCAGATTTACATTCATGTTACCTGGTGTATGCAAGATATTTTTATTTTGGAGGTCAAAGGTCATTTACGGTCATTTCCGGTTTAAGGTCAATAATTTCAAGAATTTTTATCTCCAGAACTAAGCATAGTAGATTTTTTTATTTGCATTGGAACAATGCATTTTTGTTGTGTACACGGGGTTTTTTTTATACCAGGATCAAAGGTCATTAAGGGGGTCAAAAGGTCAATTTTGCCAAAAAATGCTAAAAAAAAGACCAAATTGGTTATATCTCAGCCTATAGAAGACAGATAAAGACCGTTATTGCTGCAGTGATGTAACATTATTGGTAGGAGAGGTCTATGATAGTCTCGACCCCAAAGGTCAACGTTCAAGGTCAAAGGTCAAAAATCTACAAACAAGCTCCAATTGAGCCGAAATTTGTCAGGGATAATCCGTGTGGCATCATAAATACAGAACAAGTACAGTTGACCCCATCCGTAACCCAGAGGTCACGTTATAGGGGTGAAAAGGTCAATTCCCTGACATGCTTGGATTGAGTTGAAACTCAATAATATTGATCATTGTAAAGTTGTTAAGACGTAAAAATACATTTAATGCATAATGGAATATTGGTGAAGTTACGGGGTCAAAGTCAAGTCACCTCAAGGGGACGTCCATTAAGGGGGATCACCATCCTCCCAATACGGCCGTCTTGAAATGTAGATCTGTCCCCAGGTCTAAGTTCTTTCTCTTCTTTCTTTCTGTCAACACTTCCACTGCGTCTAAGCTCAGTCATGGTTTGACGTATCCCAACCAGACTTACACCAACTGACCGCTGAGGCATCCCATTTATGTCACATGACTTTGACCCCGGTACGGGGTTATCTAAGGGTCACAGGGGTCAAAGTGTCATTTTCCTTTAAAAAGCGTTTCAGCGCGTCGTACAGATTACAATGCACGGTAACGTGACTCATGCATATGAGTAAGCTTGAGACCCTTCACAAAAGTTAGGGTTGAGAGGTCAAATCTGGGGTCATTAAGGGGGAACTTCCGGTCTTTAATGTGAAACAATCTTCAAAAAAATCTTCTCAAAAATAAGTTTCTGCTATATTTGCAACGTTTGCAGTGTCACGTGACTCATACATATGAAGCCGCTTAAGACCCTTCACAAACGTTGTGCTCGCTGAAGGTCAAAGGTCATTAAGGGGAATTCCGGTCAAAAAACCAAAAACTATTTCCAAAAATATTCAAAAATTTTTATCTCAAACCCCAAACATATTACAGTGACTTAACTTTCCGATTTTGCATTCATGGTACCTGGTGTATGCAAGATTATTTTTATTTTGGAGGTTCAAAAGTCATTTACGGTCATTTCCGGTTTTAAGGTCAATAATTCAAGAATTTTTATCTCCAAACTAAGCCATTTAGAGAATTTTTTATTGCATTGGAAACAATGCATTTTTGTTGTGTACAACGAGGTTTTTTTTATACCGGGATCAAAGGTCATTAAGGGGGGTCAAAAGGTCAATTGTCAAAAGATTCTAAAAAAAAAAGACCAAATTGGTTATCTCTCAGCCTATAGAAGCCAGATAAAGGACCGGTATTGCTGCAGTGATGTAACCATAATGGTAGGAGAGGTCTTGATGAAGTCTCGACCCCAAAGGTCAACGTTCAAGGTCAAAGGTCAAAATCTACAAACAAGTCAATTGAGCTGACATTTGTCAGGGATAATCAGTGTGGCATCATAAATACAGAACAAGTACAGATGACCACATCCGTGACCCAGCGGTACGTTATAGGGGTTGAAAAGGTTCATTCCCTGACATGCTTGGATTTGAGGTTGGAAACTCAATAATATTGATCATTGTAAAGTTGTTGAAAGACCGTAAAAATACATTAATGAACATTAATGACTATTGGTGAAGGTAAAGGGGGTCAAAGGTCAAGTCACTTAAAGAGGGTCATTAAGGGCCACCATCATTCCCAATACGTCCGCCTTGTAAATTAGATTTGTCCCCAGGTCTAGTTTCTTCTGGCAAACACTTCAATTGCTTTGGGTTTTGTCATGGTTAGAGAACCGTAGTCTGACCAACTTGCCCATATGACCGTGGGTGTGTGAGTGATCCCATTTATGACATATGACTTTGAACCCTATGGGGTCATATAGGGGGTAACAGGGGTCAACGCTGTGATTTTCTTGAAAACGTATCTCCTCTACAGTTTACATGGCATGGTAACGTGAATCATGCAGGTGAAACAGCTTTGGACCTTCACAAAAGTTATGGGTCGAGAGGTCAATTGGGGTCCATTAAGGGGGCACTTCCGGTCATTAATGTTGAAAAAATATTCAAAAAAATCTTCAAAAATAGCTATCTGCTCTATGCAAAATTGCATGGTAAAGTGACTCATACATACGGAGCAGCGTAAGGACCCTTACCACAAAAGCTGTGCTCGGGAATGGGGGTCAAAGGTCATTCAAGGTGGAACTTCCGGTCAAAAAACCAAACAATATTCAAAAAATGTTATCTCCACAATGTAAAAATAGTAGAGTGACCCAATAAACCTTCCGATATGCCTTAGCGCTACTTGATGTATGCAAGGTATTTTAATTTTAGGTCGAAGTCATTAAGTTCCTTTCCTTCGGTTTTAGGCTAAATCACTTCAAGAATTTTGTATCATCCAGACTAAGGCATAATAGATTTTTTTATTAACTGGAACAATTGCTTTTTTGCAATGTCCTTGAGGTTTTTTTTCATATTGGGGGTCAAAGGTCATTTAGGGGGTCAATGGGTCAATTTTGCCAACAAATCCGAAAAACAAGACCAAATTGGCTATATCTTAGCCTATAGAAGACAGATACAGCCCGTTAGGGCTACAGTGATGTAACATTACTAGAAGAAGAAGTCTATGATATTCCTCGACCACACAAAGTTCAAGTTCAAGGGTCAAACTCAAAATCAAACACAAGTTCCGATTGAGCTGGAAATTTGTCAGGATACTCCATCGTGGCCATCACGAAATACAGACAAGACAGTTTAACCCCATCCGTGACCAAGGGCACATCGTTTAGGGGTGAAAGGTCCAAATCTTTGACCAGATGCTTGGAATTGAGTTAAACCTCATAATATTTGATCCTTGTAAAGTTGTTAACACTAAAAATACATTTAATGACATGTGTGACATATTGGTGACGTTACAGGGGTCAAAGGTAATCACCTCAAGGGTCATTACGGGGATCACCATGGCCATTCCCCAAACGGCCGTCTTTGTAAATTAGTTCTGTCCCCAGGTCTAGTTCTTTCTGTCACTTCCGGTCAAACTTCAATTTGCTAGTTCTGCCCCCATACGTTCATCAATGTTGACAGGATTGGACACCAACATCCAAGACCACTCCCTGCCTATGTGACCCCGACTGTGTTTTGTGGTCAACAGTGCAACATAAAGCGTCACCACGGGGGGGGGGAGCCACAACGTTGTTTTTCACCAAATATGCTAAACTCCTCCTACGATATTTGCTGGTCACGTGACTGATGGATATGAAGCAGCCTCGGGACCCTTCATAAAAGTTATGCCAGCAATGCGATCAGTGTCATTAAAGGGGAATTTCCGGCCTGAGTGTTAAAAATATTTTAAAAATCATATCTGCATATTCAAGGTTGGTAGATTTGATAATACTTGCAGCGATCATTTTATAATTCCATATAGTCAAAGTGGAGGTCTCCAGGGTCAAAGTCAAATTTTTCAATGCCTCCGATTGGAGCTGAAATTTACTGAAATTATCCTTATGCATTCTAAACATGTTGCAAAATTTTTTTGAGGTCAAAGGTCAAATAGAGGTCCACAGGTCAAATTTATCAAACTGCTCTCCGATTAAGCTGACATTTGACTGAAATAATCCTGAGAACAGTCTAAACATTTTGAAAAATTTTTCGAGGTCAAAGTCATTAAGAGTTCAACGTCAAATTTTCGAAAATGCCCCGAATTGAGCTGAAATTTTAACTGAAATACCTGATGACATTAAGCAGGTTGAAAATATTTTTCGAGGTCAAGGTCATTAAGATGTCAAGGGCAAATTTTTTCAAATGGCTCCGATTTGAGCTTGACATTTGAAGGATCCTTATGACTATATGAAATATGTCAAATATTCGAGATCAAATGTCATTAGGGTCAAGGTCACTAACCCCCCGTCGACTGTGGCTCCGATCTTCCCTCCAGATCTAGTTTTCTTTCTTCTTCTTCTTTCGCAATTTGTCAATTTGCCTTCTTCTCCACATACTTGATCTGGATTTTAAACCACAATTTGTCACAAGCATGGTTTTGTTGAACGGTTCAAAGTTAATGCTTTTGTTTGTGGGTCAAAGGTCACGTAGGGGCCACATGGGTCAAAGTTTATTTATGTGTGGTAAACTTTAAAACAATGCAATAGAATCTGTTTAGCCCATCTCATAGGACTTGATGAGAGTTCAATAAAAAGTCAATCATGAACTTTCATCACTTGACCCATGGTTTGAGGGGTCAAGGTCAAAGACTCAAATACGGTTACACTTCAAATCACTACGCCCTCTACAGATTAAAGCAACCTGATCGTGTAAGTCATGCATATGAATCAGCTTGAGACTTTACAAAAGTTTAGGGTCACGAGGTCACTATGCGGTCATCTGAGGTCACGGGGTCAAACATAGTTAACGGTGTGTAAAATTTAAAATTAGGTCAATATGAAAATCTGTTTAGCCCATCGTCATAGGACTTGATGAGAGTTCAATAAATCATCATGACTTCATCACTTGACCCATGGTTAAGGGGTCAAAGGTCAAAATGCTTCAATTACGTTACTTCAAATCACTTCTCCTACAGATTAAGCAACCCTGAATCGCGTGAGTCATGCATATGAATCACTTAGACCTTTTACAAATTTTGGTCAGAGGTCAATATGGGGTCATCTGAGGTCACAGGGGTCATAACATATTTACTGTTGGTATATTTAAAATTAAGGTCAAAATCGAAAATCTGGTTAGCCCATCTCATAGGACTTGAGAGAGTTCCATAAAAGCAATCAAATCATTACTTTACATCACTGACCCATGGTTTAGGGGTCAATGAGTTCAAAAAGCTTCAAAATTAAACTTTACACATCAATCACTACTCCTCCTAACAGATTAGCATCCTGATCGTGTGAGTTGTGCATATTAATAAGCTTGAGCCTTTACAAATGGTATGGGTCAAGAGGTCAATATGCGTGCATCTGAGGTCAAGGGGGTCAAACATATTACCTGTTGTGTAAATTTAAAATTAGTCAAATACAGCAAAATCTGTTTAGCCCATCTCTAAGGACTTGATGAGAGGTCAATACAATTCAATTCATGACTTCAATCACTGACCTATTTTTAAGGGGTCAAGTCAAATACTTCAAATTATGTTACATTTCAGATCACCACGCTTACAGATGCACATGATTGTGTGACTTATGCTTAATTTGACTTTCGGAATTTACAAAATGAAATGGTTAGAGAGGTCAATCTGGGGGCATCTGTGATTCTTCCCGCCTAACTTATACGTCCTCTTGCAAAGAGCACTAAGTCGAGTTCTTCCTTCTTTTCCTGTCATACATGCTAATATCTCAGACATGGAACATCCCATAATAACCAAAACTTCAAAGACAAGACAATGCACAGAAACGTTTTGACTGACCCGATTTGTGTTCAACGGTCACAATAGGTCCCAGGGTGTCAACACGTTAACCCGCAAAAAATCTGAATTAGCTTAAATCTCAAACTAATACTGTCATCTTGTAGGACTGATCAACACTACAAAAAAGTCATCATTACTTCATCACTGACCCATGTTTAGGGTCACAGGTCAAAATACTGTCAAATTACGTGTACACTTCAAATCACTAACTTCTCCTACAGATTTAGCAACCTGATCGTGTGGGTTATGAATATGAATTAGCGTAGCCCCTTTACACAAAAGTTTGGGTCACGAGGTCAATATGGGTCATCTGGGGGTCACAGAGGTCAACTATTTACTGTGTGTAAAATTTAAAACAAGGTCAAATAGAAATTTTTTAGCCCACCCTGGTAGTTCTTGATGAGAGGTCAAAACAAGTCATCATGAACCCCATCACTGACCCATGGTTTATGGGTCACAAGTCAAATACTCAAATTACGTTATATTCAATCACTACTCCTTTTACAGTTACATATATGATCACGTGCCCCATGTATGTGATGCAGCTTACTCCCCCCACAAAAGTTACGTAATGAAATTTGATTCAAAGGCCATTTGGGTCCAGGATCCAAGACCAAGCCCCCTGATTTCAACACTAAAATGCTTCTCTACAAGTTCCGGTCTGAGTACTCTCGACTGGGTTCAGATCTGTAAAGACTAGTTTAAATGTCTTTGGTTAAACACAATTGTGTAATGTTGAAGACGATATGAAAAAACATCACCCACCCAAGAAGCTCCACAATAAGACTTTTAAACAGAGGTTGTCACAACACGGTTTCGTCGCGCGATGACGCACGGTGGTCCCAGTTTTTCCACGGATCTGGCCAGCCTCTGACTTGTGATATCTGTCTGCCGATTCTCGTAATAAATTTTCACGTTCATTCATCATCAGTTTGGAGCTTCCGCGGTTGGGAATATTACCAGAGCTTCGATAGCTAAGGACATAACAACAGCCCCATACTGCATTGGACACACAGCAAACAGTTCTGCCATGTTTCTGCTAAGTCCGATAACGTATGAGATGGCATAACGTTATGGCAGATGGCATGTGATGGCAGAACCAATATTTGACGCAACGTCCATGGCAGTGCCCTGGGTGCAAATGAAGAAACCACCATGGCGTAATCATAATAAGCGCCCAATCCTCCCAATTCACAGGGAGCTGATTTCAAGTCAGAAAAAGTGCTTAAAAGTTCACTTTTCTCTCGTTTTATTTCCTGATTCAAATCTGATTTTTTTTCGAACAAAAAATATACAGTATAAGTTAAACATATACACTTGAAACCAGGGCCACATCATTTGCCATTTTGACTTCTCTTTAAGGAACAGTAAATATTTAAAATGGTAGTTTGTGTTATCCCGTATCGTTTTAAATTGAGCCACTTTGGTAAGTTTCAGAATGTCCTTTATTCTGGCGAGATTGTCCGGAGAACTGTACCCACGACTCCCAATTTCTAATGCAATCTAATTACGTTTAAAACCATTGCTCTCGATGTCAGAAACCAGTACAAGCAGGTAAATCTGGATAAAGCATCACCAGACTTTCAGAATGAATGGAACCGTCGAGCACATTTAATGAAGCTTTAAGAATATAACAATCGAATTGGTATGGGAAAAAATCATACTACCATTGTCATCAACCCCCAAACTAAGGACATTTTCATACTCCCAATGTACATAAAAACGTCACCATTTGTTCTTTCATACTGACCTGGTATAATTCTTTTGAAGCAAGATCTTGTAGTAAGAATATCAGTAGAGTCTGTACCCGAGTCTGTAAATTAATTGAAAAGACAATAAAAAAAGAAAAAAACAAAATGAAAATTTGAAACGATCACCTCCCAAAGGAGGTAGCGGTGTTTTTTTCTTTGTTAGATCTAGAGCAATTAGTTCCCCCTAAAACATAGTAGGCGTCAGCCACCGTTATTTTTTTTTCAAAAGAGTTTTTTTGTTTTTTTTTAAAGTCTGACTCGAGATTTCGAAATATAACTATGTTATGTATAACATTAAAATAACATTCTCGTCCCAAGTTTGAGATGCCTCGGATTTTTCGTTTTGACACAGTAAACATTTATGTCTAGTTTAACAGTGCCATAGCGATACTGTGTGTACAAAATTTCCGGATCCGGAATTTTATAACAAAAAATTTGAATTTTCTATATGAAGGACTTCGATTTGAGCTGGGCTATTTCACATTGATTAGTATATATTGACAAAACATTATTAAAGGCAAAGACGATTTGTTTGGAAAATTACGGCGGCCCCCGGGGGGAAATCTCTGAGTCCAGTCTCAGGGAGCAAGTGTGAGATTTTGAACCACCAGTCATGATCCGGGAGCATGGGTTGTGGCAACCATTCCCGAGCGGAGCTATTCATTATATTGATTGCTGACCACAATAGCAGTAGCGATTTATTACTGTAAATGTTATCATGATTAATGCGATCTGGCACACCAATACTCGCTGGTCTTGTGTTTAGTTAGGTGACCTCATGATAACGTGGTCTCGGATTCGAATCTCGTACTGCTTCTTTTAAAATATATCACATTTGCATTTATGTTTTTCAGTTGAGGAAAATTCTGGTGTGTCCTTGGTGTAAGATGTACACATTATTACACTAGAGTAAAGACTCTTTTTTACGGAATAAGCTGTGACAATCCAAGTTAGTATGTATACTCGATTCGCGCTGATATAGGGTACAACTGTTGAGTTTTTTCAACGGGTGAGAATTGTATGTGAAGGGCGAACAGTAATTAAACTTTGCATCACTCCTAGTCCGTGCGTTCTTTTATACTGTGTGTTCTACGGTTTACACGACGGTGCAGTGGTCAAGACATAGCGGTCCTGGTGAAAGTATCTTGTACGTTAAAATGTGAACATACGCAATACCACGCTGTATAAGTGCCTGTGCGCTAGTTAGATCCTGAATATGGTAACAAGGGTTTTGGTCGCTGTCCAGAATGTAATACAGGTGCCGTGATCATTGGATACTTTCATACGTTACCTCAACTAATACGATAAATACAATGGTCAATAGTCACTCATGAGATGGGGTCCCATGTATTTTCTTAATATGTTGTTGGTATGTCAATGACACAGTTCGTGGGATTTTGTGCTAAATTGAATTTTCCCTTGCTGTTTTTCCTTCAATAGGACCAGACAAGTAAAAATGATGGGGTGCAAATTTTCGACTGTGCCCCCTTCCTCAAGGGGGAAAGGTACTGCAGGGAAAAATTTAAAATCGATTCACATTGTGTTTTAATGTATTTATTTTAACATGTTCGTCTCCTTATAAGATTAACAAGTAGGATTGCCTATTTCCGACCTTTAGTTAAGCCTATAGCCCCATATGGTTCAAGGTCATCCTGGGTAAAATTTACAACAATGCTCAAATTTTGTTGCAAACTGGTGATAATTGTTTGTTATTGTCTCCCCGGATCCAAAAATGTATTATTTTACAGTGTGTGACATTTTGTTGGTCTAATTACAAAGCAAAATGTCGCAAGGGTCTTACATGGTCTATGGGGGTCACCAAACTTTTCCCTGGATTCGCAATGGTGAGATTCAAAAGAGCAATTAAATTGTCATTTTCCTGTATCAGTATTACCCAAGGAATCATTTGACCACCCCTTTCACCACATCGGAGCGTTACCTACCACCCAGGGTGACCGTGAACCATTTATGCTATACCGCTTTTAACTAAAGTTTGGACTAGGCAAATATATACCTTTTTTCTAATCCTTATGACGATACGAACGCGTGAATGTACATTAAAACAAAATTTGACTCGATTTTAAATTTTTCCCTGTCCTAACATTTGCCCCCTGACGAAGGGGGAATCAGTAGAAAAATTTGCAACCCCATCATTTTCTGACGAGTTTTTAGTCTATTGTAAACCAAAACAGCAACAAAATCCATTTTAGCATGAAAATCCTATCGGGAATACACACCGACCCACACTATATATTATGAACTCGTGGGAAAAAAGTATTTGGAAATTCAAAACTTGGCCTAAACACATAAAAACTCAAACACAACATCGAAGAACGACCAGATTTCTAATTTGGGGGGGAAGACATGACTGGCCGTGTTGAGTTAAACGGATAGTAAAGCGGGGTGCAGGGAGGTGAGGAAAAAGGTGAGCAGGACATAACTAGTAAAAAAATGTGTGAGGCATTAATTATTTTTCCATGCATGAAGTCGAAAATCATCATTCTTAGAATTCCAAATTCGTGAGAGTGGGGGGTCCATAGGGATTCTTAACCCTGCTGCAAGCAATATATTTTTTTCGCTACCCTAAGCGTGACTCCAGCGGGGAATAAAACTGGGCCTGAACGCGCGACACTTATTATTTGACGTACTATGGATCAAAGAGTGCCACCAACCATCGAAGGTCTGTCCTTGGAAAAGGGAAGGGGGCAAAAGGGACGGGCATTGGGCACTGCAAAGGAAAAAAGGGGCTAGTCAAGATGTTGTAGTGCAGACTCCGTTCCCGTTGGTGCCTACTACTATATTGTTGAACTGACCCACATGCGTATCACTCAAGTCACATGTTATTCTACAACAGTACTGATGTTCACGCTTCCACTGCCACGCCATAAGCTCGAAAGCTTCTACTCTAGTAAGCACGGGTTAATATGTAGGGAACAACAACCGCGTGATCAGTACGACTAAAAGTCCAAGGGGTTTCCGGGTCGGACCATTTTCACGCCTTTTTAATCATCAAATCATGTGCCAATGCAAAAGTGATAGGTACATATTGTGGACAGCCACTGTGTCAACAGCTCCACTGCGAAATCTTTGGCCTTCGTATAATAGTGCCATACGCATTGGATCCACAATCATACTGCCACGAATTACAACATGTTTGTCAGTATGAGCTTACAGTGTTCGGCATGAAACTCCACAGTCCCGTTTGGCACGGGGGCATTTATCAAAACAGTACGTATTAGGAAGGCCGGTAACGCAAGCCCCCCCCCCCCCCCGCCCCCACAACACACAGCACAAACTGAGTAGGTACAAGACTCTGATCCACTTTGGACCGGGACACGCCCGATCCCAAAGAATACTCTGTGAAAATAACCCCTGAAGGCGTGGCTACAACCGTTTCTCGCGATTCACACTATTAACTCAAAAGCGGCGGCAAAATACCTTTCTCACTTGGTCAAAATCTTTTTCCAAACCCACATTATGATGTTAGCATCACTTTTTTTCGGATTTGTTTCTTAACTGTTCGTGCCTTTTTAATACCGGCGAATTGTGTTGGGGGATGGGGTTGAGTTTTTCATTGTTGACCATCGTCTTCCGTTGATATGCATTCCGCCATTTTACACGCTTTAGTATACGTATGACATTGATTCGCACATCTTGTTACTCGTACGTTGCGGCTTGTCGTTTACTCACGGCGCGGCGCTTCACGTTATTTTTGCCCATTGGATTACCGCTTAATTCGTCATGCAATGCATAACGTGCAATAACGGATAACGCGTGTAATAGCGATTTTTGCGGCTCCCCGTCATAGCGATCATCGGGATTTTATTGTGGCTTCTTTTGTATGGTCGCGATGCTTTCGTGCAGACGTGGAGTATTCCTAGTTCTATGAACCTGTAGTTGGTGAAAATCAATAAACTGGCATGTCTATATGCCATCAAGCTAATTCGCTGTAGAAGTGCCACCTAAAGGATCGTTTGTCCCCCAGCAAATCGGTCAAACAAAAGTACAAGGGGCACATTTTCCAGCAATGAACAGTTTGAATTCCCCGCGCTATTGTGCATTTACTCTGCGCGAATGTGTTGACCGAGAAGAGAGCGGGCATTGATTACGTGTGTGTGTTTTGTTGGGGGGGGGGGGTGGGGGGCTTGGGTGTGGGGGCTCATTGACTGCTAACCTGTTTCGGACTACTAGAAAAACGAGGTTGGCAGGCCTGGGCATTTTGTATTATTTTTTATTTGGAAATCGACACGGAAATCTTTAGATTTTTTTGGTTTATAGCAACTTAATTTCTAGAAGTTTGGGGAAGAAGGTTTGTAGGTGTTTTCTTGTACTTGCAAGGGTGCTGAACACGATTTTTTGCGTTCCAACCTCTGGAAAACTGTGGGGAACTCATCTCGCTCGAGGGCGTTTTTCAAAATGGCCGCCAAAATTCCAGAAATGGCATATTAAACTAAAAACAGCTATCTAAGATTTAATATGAATCAATTGTGGGTATTTCGTATGTTTTATTATTATGTAATGCTATTCCAAACAATTAGAATTTAGTGTGATAAGTACCCTACGAGGGCGCTGTTTTCAAAATGGCTGCCCTAATTTCAAGTCTAATACTTTTTTTTACAGTTATTATTGATACGATTATAAATCAAAGTGAAAGTTTAAGGTATTTGTTTACTTTTCAAGGATGCGAACAAGATTTATTTTGGTCCACCTCTGGAAATTGGGGAACTCTCTCGCTAGAGGGCGAATTTCAAAATGGGCCGCCAAAATTCCAGAGAATTGTAATATGTTAATCTAGAAACGGCTATCTGATAATCCAATGAAATCATTTTAGTTGGGGATTTCTGATCCCTCGTTAAATAAATGATACTTAAAGGTTCGTGTTCCGATCTTCTTTGGGACCCCCTGATTTACCCCGGAAGAAGGGTATCGTTTTGATATCAGATGAAAGTCCTTATTTCTCTTTGTCGTACCTACGCAATTTGAGCCCTCCAAAATCAAAAATTTCATTCCCACACTAATATAAACACAAAAAGCCGGCCGTATTAGTGTATAAACATCAATATTATACACATAAGTGCGCAATTGTAATGGCTTAAAATGCACTGATCGTAATTATTGCAATTCTACCAAACTAAAACAGCCGCAGTTGTTTCCCACGGTACTTTGATTAGGGAGAAGCGTATGTTAATTACTGAGGTTCATTATTTAGTAGAGAACACAATAGACAATATCCGGCAAAGGGGCGCTTTTTTCCAATGCTAGCCAAAATCCAAAAAATACACATAAAGAATTTAAACAGCAATCTAAGATTCAAAATGATTTTGTTTTCAAATGGCAACAGACAAAATAAATATAATAATAGTAATAGCTTTTTTTGGGTGGCCCGGTTAAGTCAATCATCAATCAAGTTGTATTGATGTTGTTTTTTTTGTTTTTTACAGTTAAAATATTTGTCACATATTGTAGGGGGGGTAATTGAAAGAAATCGGTCAGCCTCATGTAATACAAGGGGAAATGGGTATTTGAATTTCCGGCCCTAAGAAATTGAAGGGGATAATTTTGTATATAAGGCCTGGTCCATCCTTCCGCTTATACCTAAAGGATTTTCATAATTTTATGGGATACATATTTTAAAGGTACTAACAAACACACAAGGCCAAAGTAATGTTGCAACATGAAGAAACATAAGCAATCTTATTAAAAAAAATTAATATGTACCCAGGATTTTCCTGATTAACACTTTAGGTGATCATGTCAAAGTTGTGATATTCAAACAGATGGCTGTTATCCCAAAGCAAGTAGTGGGGGAGGAAAATGCAGGAAAAAACCGTTAATTTGATTGCCATGATCCCCTCAATATGGCGGGTTAAGGAGCTGACTAATGATAACTCACCTGCCGATTTACTCCCAGAAGAAATACTGCCTACATGAACGATCAGAACGCTGCAAATATTCGCTAAATGAATCTTATGGATTTGTCGGGTCTCCTCTAAATGTTTAGGGCGAAAATCGGTTTGTGGTTTGTAATGGACCGAAAATGAAAATGTCAATAAAATATGGGAGCACGTTCATCAAAGTTGGACTCAGGAAAGTATAATGGCAGGAAAGAGGCCCGATGCTAACTTGAAACAACTTTAAATCACCCGTTGATATTATGCTGTTTATCATGCAATGTGAAACGCTTAATTAGACCTGATTTACGTAAACCACATGATTGATCCTTCTAATTCATTTCGGGCGTTTATCTCTAAATTCTCGATTTTTTCGAAGACCGCTGTCTTCCATAGACTTTATCTCACTCATTTTCGGTTCGGTCCACACAACCACAATAATGTTATCTCATAACATTAGGGTAATCCCGATGAACCTATACCAATTCATAAGCGACTGCTTTGTTGAATCCAATTTTTTGTTTCTGTGGCTGCTTCCTTCTGAGTGCAATCGGCAAGTTAATCGTTCCCTGGTCCCCTTGTAATCATAATCTTGCCATATTGAGGGAACGTGACAATCAATCAAACGTTTTAATTCACCCTCTTGTATTCTGGGGAAAGGTTTCCTGTATGAACGTTGGCATTTAATACATATTTGTTTGTCAAAAAGTCAATGGTTTTCTGAGGGGGTTGAAATCAGTTGGGATATGATTTTCGGTTGTGGTCTTTTCTACAAATGGTTGCAAATACTTTTGGCCAGTGTGTGTAGTATGTAAAAAAATCCTGAAATGAATGGGGGTATACACCTTCATGCGACATTTGAACAAAGCCTCTTGGAAAAAGAAAGAAGGCCCCGCTCTAGGGGGCATGTAGATCATAAATCCTTATGATTGAATAAGCATTACAAAATAAATAGCTTAAGAAACAACCCAAACTGCTTTTATTTTTAATTCTCAAGATAGCTTTAAAGGTGCATTTCGTGATTTCCAGCATCTTCGGTTATATTCATCATTGTTTCACTAGAATATCCTTGAAGAAAAGAAGCTTAAGTTCACAACTTTTTAGCCAATCCCCGAGTACTCCTTGCGGTTTTGGAGTTATGACAATCTCGTTTTCCCCCGGTCCCTACACTGTGGGTTGGTATTATTTCGTTTTTCGATTACGGACAGAAAACCAGAAAAGAATGCAGGGTTCATATGACGGGACATGACCGAATTTGCACGTTTGCCACACATGGATTACTACTGAGCCTAACGTGTATGCAGATGATATCAAAATTTCAAACTTTTTTTGAGGTAAGAGTCGGTGGGACGGAACTGTTGTCACCAAATGCCCCTTTATAATATTTGGTGGTTTTTCTTAGTTTTGGACGTCCAGTGTTTTGGAAAACGACGCGGGGTATTAATGTTTACTTTTTTGCAAGCCATTTTGAAAAGCGCCCTCTAGGGGTCCTTATTATAAATTAAATATTTGGAATAGCTAATCCAAATAACTAGCATTAAGAAACATCGAAATTTGATTTCATTTGGACTCTTAGATGGCTGTTTTATTAGCTTTAAATTATGCAATTTTTCTGGAATTTGGCGCCATTTGGAAAAAGCGCCCTTTAAAGGTAACTATCATAATCTAATTAGCTTAAATATCATTATAAATAAGATCATTCAGAAATACATCAAAATGGTTTCATTTAGATTCTCATATCGTTTAATCTGTTTCTAGCTTAAATATACCCTTTTCTGGAATGTTGTGGCGACCATTTTGAAACCGCCCTCTAGCGAGGAGTTCCCCACATTTCCCAGAGGTTGGGACCAAAATAATCTTGTTTTAGCTCCTTGAAATATAAACAATACCTTCAAACTCTGTCACTTTGATTTTACTTGTCTTGCATCATAATTAATTGCTACCGGTCCCAAAAAGGCTATTATACAGAATTGGGCAGCCATTTTGAAAAAAAGCGCACCTCTATAGAGGTAACTTATCATAATTCTAATTACTGGAAGAGCATTACACAATGAATTAGCATTAAGAAATACCGCAAAATTGATTTCATATTAACTATTAAATTAGCTGTTTAGCGATTTTCTGAATTTTGGCGGCCATTTGAAGAAACGCCTCTAGCGATAGTTTGTCCCAGCGTACAATGTTTCACAGAGGTTGGACCCAAAAATCTTGTTCAGAACCCTTGAAAGTACAAGAAAACACTTCAAACCATCTCGCCCGCCACCCAACTTAAGAATGGACTTAATTTTGAACCTACTAAGTGAGGCCCTCGAGCTGTTTGGCACATTGCGTTCCCTCCGGACGCTCCGATTGCCGGCTAGTCTTAGCTTTCGAGAGTCGGGTTTTGGGATTAAGTGCATCGTAATATGGTGGTAATCCATTTAAGGCGAAATTTTTTTAACAAACCTAACAAATCACAGCCAATGCTCTCTCTGAAGCCAGTAACTTTACGGAATCCGGCGTAAGTATGTAGCCATGCCTTGATGTATATCTTAACCCCGTGCAAGAAAGCACTTTGCAATACTATAATTGGCAGGGGGATACCGAGGTAAACGAGGTATAATAGCTATTACGGGCCGGTGATCGGCTCTTGCTGTTAGATGGGCCTGGGGCCTACCCACTAACGCGTTTTCAAGACTAACATCTACTAGGTATTAGGGCGAAAGTCAGGACTTAGTTCCCTAGTTGCAATTCAGCAGAGAACTTCCTATGACCGACCCCTTCAGTTTTTTGCTCGTAGATGCTCTAAGATTCATATCGGACAACGTCAGACTCTACTTTGAAATACCAGAGCAAGAGGGATTCTAGGAACCCATTTGCTAATCTCAGATCCACCAGGCTCACGCCGTTTGTGTCGGCATCGGGTGATTACGCAATTGTATGCGTGGAAAAGTGTCCTTCGGGCGACTTGACGACCGAGACCCTTGAAACCAACCGAGTAGTTTTCTGATCAGGGCGAATATGTTTGGTTAGCTGGCGAACGTAGCTAGAGGGGTCTCAGCTCTGACCTACATTGGTTCTTGTCCTCTTCATACCTGTAGGAGTAGGTGTCGGCAATAAATGCCATGTTGCTCATAGTGTTCATGATAACCATTGGGCATCTGTTGCATTGACACGGTGTCCACGAAACGCCAAGGTTGGTTGGTAGACCTAGTGTTGGAAAAATGAGTATGACAATTCTGTGGTGGTTGCTCGCACTGGTTTTACTAAATTAGCTACTAACTTTTGTTTGAATCGTGAAACGAGCGTCCGCATGCCTTTTTAGCCAGAAAATCCAATCATCGCTTTAAACGGGTGTTTTTTTAGCTTTTTTAGGAATGGGGGTTTTGCGAATGTAGGACTGCCGGTCTTGGATGGCCTAGGGGTGTAAGCGGGTTTTAATGGAAATACCTGGGGTTCTTTATATCCGCGCAGGGTTTTGGTGCTTTAGTCCGGTATGGGTGTTTAGTTCAGGGAGGAGTCTTCACGGCCTATGATAAGTGTAGTGTTGTGTGGTGGGTGTCAGGTGATTGGTTTGTCTTTCCACGTAGAGCATATAGTTTAATACTCATGAACAAAGAAAAACAGTTGTACAGGGCCGGTGGGGCGCTACAGGCAAGGCTCCGTGATTTTTGTTTAAAAAAATATACAAGTTTCCGCCGCCTTGGTGCACTTTCCCTGCCACTTCGTTTTGGGGGGTCGAGCCATATATAGTCCCGGTCAGGATCACAGTCCATAACATGGTGAACATAAGCCAATCGATTCCAGTTGACTCTCACGCAACTATTAGTTTCACGCTTATCCGTTATGAGCCCGATCTTGATACCTGCCGGACTATGATTTATTTTCACAACCGGAATACACGCCCAAATTCAATGGAAGCAAATTCGTCTCTGAGGTGAAACGACCTAAAGTCATCAGACGAATTCGCTTCCTGCGGGAACTTCCCGGAAAGTTCCACTCGAAGCATTAATAGAATTTGCGATCTTGCAGAAAAAGGCGCCGAAGTCCGTCAGGAGCAATGTTTTTTTTTTTTTACGGAGACTGCAACGATAGTCCTTGCGTGAAAACATTGTCATCTAAGGTAATCATCTACTAGTAGGGTTTATAAATGAGAATCCCATTCAAGAAGGGGTTTGGGGAATAAAGGTAATTAAAGAGCCCATTTTTTTCCTCGGTATACGTTTGAGAAAGGTGGCAGAATCACACATTTTTGGGTCGAACCTCTGGGGAAATGTGGGAAACTTTGTAAATAAGGGGGTAACAATTAGTACAAGGGTAAATTTGAATGTCAAAATGTGTTTCATTGTGCACCATGTATTTGTCCTCATAGAATTAAAACGTTATAAGTTTTTTCTAAATCTAGGGTTTCTGACCTTCGTTAAACGGTACGCCCTATTAAGGTTCAAGGAAGGTCATCCTGGGGTAAACTTCACCGTGCCCGATTTTGTGGAAACTGGTGTCAACTTGCTCGTCTGCCTGGAGAAGTTTTATACTGTTTGGCATTTGGTTTTCGTACTTAGTGGGCAAAACGTAACATAGCCGATAGGGAGTAAGGGGAATAGGGGATCAGTAAAATGTTAGAAGCTTGTCTCTATGGTCACCAAAACGTGACCTCAAATTATATGACAGAGCGTCACCCAAGACATTAGGAAAGGTGGCCAATTTTTCTGCTCCATATAACCTTGAGTCACTAAATTTGGACCTCGCGGGGTGGGTGTTTCAGCAAATCCGACATGTTTAAATTTTGCCCCAGGATGACCTGAACTTGTGCAGGCTTTTAGCCGTGTAACTAAGGTCCGAACCTATAAAACTATACCTTTTTTAATCCTTATAATGAGAAAAAATACATTTTGTGTCATTTAAACACATTTGACTGACTTCAAATTTATCCCCTTTATACTAAGTTTACCTCCTTAATTTGTCCAAAGTTTCCCACATTTCCCAGAGGTTTGGACCCAAAATTCCTAATTCCGCCCCTTCGAACTATAGAAAAGCATCTTCAAACCTTCTTTCCTTCCCAACTTCTAGAGGATGGGGATTTTACTCATTAACCTACTAAGACTACAAGTATTCAATATGACTTCGCCCAAACCACGACATGTTGGTGGACAGAATGATAAACTTCCAGGACTACAATGCATTAAGGTGTCAATCGATCCATGTTTAGCGAAGTTGCACAGGGATCATTGACAGGGGAAGGTGAATGTATTGTATTACTGGGCAAATGCGTCGATCTTGTGTCACCGAACATGGCTGGTCTATTGAATACGGTCTATACATTCCCCATTTTCAGACAAACAAAAGGGTCCCGTCATAGTAAATTCATATTGTCATCTAAGTAACTCTCCATTAACACACCATTGTATTGATACCAAAAGTGTCCCGTATCCAACCATTGCAGTTAGGTAAATCAGATTGTCATCTAAGGTAATCTCTACATTTTCCATTTTGTTTACACAACAAACGTGTCCAAACGTATCCAACATTGCAGTTAGGTAAATCTAATTGTGCATCTAAGGTACTCGTCTATGTTAAACCATTTGTTAATAGCTACAAAATGGTTCCGTATCCATCATGCAGTTAGTTAATCATATTGTCATCAAGGTAGTCTCTACATTCCCCTTTATTTTATTATTTGGTATTTGTATAGATAACACAAAGTCCCGAATCCAACAATTGCAATTATGTAACCAATTTTCCATTTAACGTATCTTGTACCTTCCCCCATTTGTATAGATAATAAAATCTCCGTATCCAAACAATGGCAGTTAGGTAATCATATGTCATATAACGTAATCTCTATCCCCATTTGTATTACATAACAAAAAGTTTGTCCCGTATAGGGTAAATCATATTGTCATCTAGGTAATCTGTACATTCCCGATTTGTATAGATACAAAAGTCTCCCGGATCCAACAATTGCAGTTGGGTAAATCATTTCATCTAACGTAAATCTTACATCGCATTTTGAAAGTAACAAAATGTTCCCGTAACCAATCAATTGCAGTAGGTATACCATCAAGGTAATCCTTACATTCCCCGTTTGTATAGATAAAAAGGTGTTTCCGGATCAACAATTGCAGTAGTTAAGTCATTATAATATAAGGTAATCTGTACATCCCCTCTGTATAGATAACAAAAGGTGCGCCCCGTATCCAACAATGGCAGTTCGGTAAAGCATATTGTCAGCTAAGTTAATCTCGACAGTCCCATTGATATAGATAACAAAAGTCTCCTTATCCAACAATTGGGCAGTTAGGTAAATCATATTGTCTTCTAACGTAATCTATACAGTCCCCATGTGTATAGAAACAGTCTCCCGTATCCAACAATGGCAGTTAGCTAAATTTTTCATATTTGTCATTCTAAGGTAATCTCTACATTCCCCATTGTATAGATAACAAAAGTCTCCCGTATCGAACAATTGCAGTTAGGTAAATCATATTGTAATCTAAGTTCATTGACATTCACCATTTGTATATATATACAAAAGGTCTCCCGTATCCAACAATTGTGGTTAGGTAAATCATATGTTATCTAAGGTAATCTCTACATTCCCCTTTGGTATAGATAACAAAAGTCTCCCGTATTCAACAATTGCAGTTAGGTTAAATTCATATTGTCAACTAACATAATCTGTTACATTACCCAGGTTTTGTATAGATAAACATAAGGTCTCCCGTATCCAAAAATTTCAGTAGGTAAATCAATTGTCATCTAAGGTATATTTCTGTACATTCCCCATTTGTATAGATAACCAAAAGTTTCCGTAGCCAACAGTGCAATTAGGTTAAAATCATATTGTCATCTAAACGTAATCTCCACGTTCCCCATTTGTATAGAGAACAAAGGTTCCCTGATCCAACAATTGCAGTGTATAGGGGGAAATCATATTGTCATCTAAGGTAAAACTCTAAATTCACCATTTGAGATGAATGCCCAGATTCCCTAAAGCGACGATTAAGTTGCTTAATTTTTGTCATATTGTTAAAAGTGCTTGTCCGATTTATGTCTAGTGGGTCTAAAGCGTTTTGGCATATCCGAACGGATGCGAAGTTCACTTGGGGGGGGGTGGTAGCCACACCGCTCTTGGTAAGGCGGTTTACTAGTGCGACAAATGAAATTTTCAGGACCTTCACCAGCACGGAGGTAAGGAAATTGAATGTAGTTTATATATGGCGTCACAATGACGTCATAAAGTCCGCCAAAATTATTTTCATTTTCCCCAGAAAATAGTCGAATAAATGTAGGAATATCGGACTTTCATGCGGTTTTAGCTCTAAATGATGGCATTGGATGGTTTTATATAAAACGAGGAGTTGAAGAGCATACTGCCAAAAGTTTTGTTTGTTAATGTACATAAATTATATTGGGTAAAATCCCCCCAGTATACCCTTGCCTTGCCGGAATACACAAAACTCCGGCGCAGGTTCTACCTTCACTTTTTCGTTTCACTATAAATTACAAGGGTTAAAAAGAAATCCCAAACACGATTGGAGGACCAATCCATTTGCTACAATTTAAAAATAACATCAATATAATTATTTTGTTAAATATTTGCTTTTTCATAAATTTTAAAAATCTAGAGGTCGCACCACCCCCCATCCCACAATATGTTGGGATTCATTTGAAATCCCGTTAAATGGAGCCGGAAGGATGAGAAAATAGATTACCTGGAGGTTTTATGAAAGCTTTTCAGCATTTAGCACACCGAGGAAAGTTTACTGGGGGGTGGTGACTCCCCCTCCGGGGGAAAAATTTTAGTTTTTCAGTATATGAAATTTTATAATTGTATTGGGACTTTTCAACTGGTGTTTTAAATTTTAACTTTTATATGGTTACAGTTTGGCGAATGATCATTATGGTTTAAAAGATAATCATAATTGTTGCACCTATACCAATATGCCAAGAGGTTCGCGTTTTATGAAAGTCACAATTGTCAATACTCAACTCGTTGGATGGTAGTAATAGTGCCCCGGCACCTTACTGCTTAACCAAGACAGATCTGGAGGTGGGAAATTGGGCGTCAAGCTAAGTAGGTTGCTCAATAGGTTGGGCAGTTGAATCGATATTTCCTTCAATTCAGCTACTGGAGCGCAGCAGCATAACATGAAAAGAAGGGCCTATTGTATGAGTACCGTACGACGGAGCCGCAAACATCCTAGTCCAAGGGGACGGGCAAAATTAACGTGACGCCCCGCGCCGCGCCGTGAGTAAAGGCAAAAAGCGTACGTGGCGTGCAGTGGGAGATAGGCATGTTTTCTTCATGGTGCATATACACACCATAGGCAATTACGGTACGCAGCAGGGGTCTTCAGGCGGTTTAAATGTGTTGAATTCTTATTTGTGATTTCATTAGGCGTATTGTTGCATAATAGCAATCATAATTGTATTGTGGAGATTTTGATTGGATGCCAAATTAACCGTGAGATTTATTAAATTATGTAAAATTTTTTGACGATGGTCACTTGGGGAATTCATATTTCCTTCTGACTAATTCATCTTGGAATAGCTTACGTCATCACTCAAAGGAATCGTGCGGCATGCGCGACACGTGTACCTTATTTGGAAGATTGAATTGTTGATCTTTAACTGGGAATTTAAAACAGGATTTGGGATTGGTTATAATGTTTTTATTTATTTTTATATATTATTGTTAACAGTGCTAACGGGTTATTATTTATTTGATATGGTTGTAATGTGTTATGGAATAGTTTAGGATGGGTGGCATGTATCACCAACTTCATGATGTGTTATTTGTAAAATAAATTGGTGATATTTAAAATGTAAATAAATTAAAGAGTAATATATTTATTAGGATTAATTTATGTTATTAATAACATTAAATAACGAATGATTAACACTATAGGTACTTTCCTTGATTACAATTAGTTTGCACTATTTGGTTTTAATAATTAAAATTAAATTAGAATTTAAAATTCACAGAGGCCGGTACTTTACAGAGGACATAGGAAGAGATAAGAGAGGAAAGGTTATGTTAATAATAGAGTTGTGTTACTTTTAATTAAACTGCTTAAAATAAAGATTTATTTTAGTAATATTTTTAAACTTTAAAGGAGATTTATCATTATTATATATTTGTGTGAGTATTTAATGAGTGTTGGAAAATATTTAAAAATGTAAGGTTAAAGAGAGGTACTCTGTTGTGATGGAACTATTTTGTATTCTTCAGGATATTGGTGATGTATTTAAAATGGGTATGTTTTGATAAATTGTAAACCTTAGGTATCCAGTCACACCTTTTGTTTCATTCTAGTGTCATACACGACAGGACTACAATCTTAGCCAAAAATGTGTGGACCACGACTGCTCTTTTGCCCCGATTATCTGCCGTATTTCTCTTAAAGGAGATATATAGGAAATCAGGTCTACGTGGTTGGAGGCCATTGGGGGCAGTCTCTACCATGCACCCCCCTATCCCCACCCAATTCAATGTTGGTTTCTGTAGGGATGGAAGAAACAACAGTTCAGGATTCAAACATGTCCAGTGAAGGGGGAGGGGGGCAGTTTGAAGTAGGCCTTAAAAGTGTTCCAACACTTTGGGCTAAGATGTATGCGTACGATTATTAGAATGAGGATTTCATGCTTAACTTAATTGCCTGTCATTTCCACATTAGATAAAAGATATTGAGACGACAACTTGTACAACAATATAGGTAAAATAAGATGGTTAATTGAGTATCAAATTACACTTCACCCTGCCTTATTTAGGGAATGGTCACTTTTAATCAGGATAGGCCATACGTTCATTGCGTTTTAAGCTATATTCATAGGTTTAACAGCAATTGTGGGAAATATGCCAGTGTGCTTTCAGCTGTTACAAAGTGTTATTATTTTGTTGTTTAACAACTTAATATTTATCATAAGTGTTAAATTTCACAACAAAGAAATTTCAGAGGATATTTACTAGAAAAAAAAACCCCAAAACCAGATTTAACATTGTTAAATACGTTTCATATAGGGTTTACGCGCGTTATTGATACATAGGCTAAATTTTTAATTCAATGAAAATAACCAAATTCGAAAGGACAGGACATGATTTCGAACCGCGAACATACAGCTTGTAAGGCGAGATCTTATCCTCTAAGCCAAACGGCTCCTTTCATACTGATCATTCGTTCAAAACCTAACTATGTTTAAATCGATGAATCAACGAATGGTATACCAAATCCTACACACGTAAA
>JAMKCH010012959.1:0-46817 GCA_023653785.1 Ophioderma brevispina
CCACAACACTGTATTGACTGGCATAAAGCAGCAACATTGGGAGAGAGGTTTGAACAGTTAGACAATGTATATGATTGCCAATTTCGATAGAGTTAACCAGCTCCGCAGTAAGGGGTTCGCTTTTTGGCCATATTGCCATGATTATAATTGACGTACGATTACTCATGTAGTCCAATACTTACTTCACCAATCGGATTTGGATGAAAGCGCAGTCGATTTTTGCATGCCGAAATTATCATTAGTTCTTGCGTATCGCATCTATTGTATAGGTCAAATCGGGGTTATTAACACCCGCAGATTTTAAAATAGACAATTGTAGTACCTACTTGCCGTCAGTTTGGCTGTTTTTTAACACATAGAAATAAGATTTCTAGTTTTAAGTGTATAGACTCTGTAGTGAGTTAATCTGATTCTTTCCCCGTCGTAAAGCACATAACCTTGGGAGTTGTGGTAATGACGTTCCTGGCTTGGTATCATGACATTACATGGCGCAGTGACGTGTTCAAGCGCTTTCACTCGAGGGCGGAATAAAAGCAATGCAGCTTGCGTGCATTATTCAATTCTATTTTGTTTAATAATGCACGCTTGATCCGTCACCCCCGATATGCCACTCATGGCATATTTAAAAAATCGTGTCATAATGCACGCAAGCATATTTAAAATAAATCGGACCATAATGCACGCATGCTATTCATATTTGAAGTAAGCGTGCATTCGCGAATATAACTTTACTGCGAAACACGAAAAACACTCGAAAGAAAGCTCTAGTGTTATATGAGTTCCTATCGATTGTACACAGTGCATTGTTGTTGCCGTCGATTCGTCAATTGTTCCTGCGGTCGATCAACAGACTAGTCACTTTGGTCATGTGGTTTCCTGCATAATCAGACATGCAGCCATGGCCTAGTTCCCTGGAAAAACAAAGAAAACAGTGAATGTACAGCAATTGCCGTGTTGCTACATATGAGTAGTCAATTCAAATCTCAGGATACGTATGAAATACTTTTTGTTTTGTTAGTTTTTGATCTGTCAATTCTTGTTTTGTAAAAGGCTTCATAATGAATCAATTTTACCATTAAGCCTACTGATGAGACGAATTTCTACACGAAATCCCTCAACTCAATAATAACCCATAATTTCATTTTGATGAACTTCAAACTAAATATCAATCCTTTAAAACCTGAATTTAAGGATAATGTGAGAGTTTAACAACAAAAATATGAAATTAAACATAACGATAAATGTAATGATTACTTACGGCAGTGACATTTAATGATCGTACTAAGAGTTTAAAAGAATCTACTTAGCTTAATTCAGCTTTAATGCTCATTTAATAAAATTCTTGAAACATAACTGATTATTGTAAAAAAAACTCTTGATTTGTACATACAACAAACCATCCCCACTCTTAATATCCATATTGAAGTTACAATATTGTTAACTCTAATAAAAACTGTAAACGTGGTATTGTTAGGTGTCGATTTCTGAACACTGAATTTAGTGGCGTGAGATTTAGGCCCTAACTTAATGCCGGTACTGATTACTAATTCATTTTCAATATGAATTGAAAGCAACCCCCCAAACACTATGCGTTGGCGTCATTTATACACCTCCCGATAGATGTTAATTGTGTTCAATCGTTCACTACCACTAACCTATCTACCACCATAAATTTGATTAACAGGGAAAACTTGCCACCTTTTATTTGCGGAGTTTCAACATCGATTTACTTAAAAAGGGTACTGTTGAATAAATTCAATATTCAATTCAATATTGAATATTGAATTTATTCAACAGTACACTTTTTAAGTAAATCGAGGTTGAAACTCCGTCAATCATTCCCTTAATCATTTTTCTAATATAATTTAGGTGTTACATCATATTGCAAACTTAAATCAAGAAATCAAGTGTAAAGCAAACCTGGATGTTTAATGCAAGCATTGTTTTATCAATTAAGATACCCGCGAGAGATCCTATATTTAAAACACCTGGCTTATCCATGCATACTATATTAATATTTTAATCTAAATTACACCAAATTTGGTAATCTATTGCTAAACTCTATAATCCAACACCCCCCGCCAGTACAGGGTGGTCCTCAGAAAAAACGTACCCTCCAGAAACACATTGTGCTTCCTTATCAAGTCTTAGTCCTTGTTTAGCTTTATATTATGAAATCATGTACTTTTCTGAACATACGGTGAAAACAGAAAGAGAACTGTGAAAAAATAACCAAACATAACTATTGTCTCTGAAATGATGCGCACCTCCTTTGTCCACGGCTAGCAATAGCAGAAATACATGTACAATTGCATTCTTTATTGATTGCGCAACACGTAGTCCTCAGGTGTAAATTAATTTTTCCATGTAGCGCCTTAAATTCAAACCTGAAACATGCACTTAATTTTCTTCCAATGAAGGACCCAAATCCCCTCGCCCCGTCTCCCACATAATTAAATATGAATTTGGTTAGCACACTTTTCAATAATGGCATTGGCGCGTTCGTGCTTCTGCAATGTTCGTATTCTCTGAAACTAATCTGGGTTAAAGGACCATCGTTCATTCCTGCATGGGGAACGTTTTCCTCATGCCAGGGTCTAGTAAGCTGACAATCCGGGGAGCAAGAAAAAATATTCTGGAGCGTGGCAACACTCTAAAAAGGTGCAAGGAGTGAAATATGGCGTAAAGAACAGGACATCAGTCGCAATCTGTCAGTACGTAGATAACTGAACAATAACCTACACCAGCAATGGACCTTGGAAATTTGAAGTATTTTGGCCAGGAGGAGGAGGTCTTAAACCATTTTTATGTCGAGGATCTTTGCATCAATGGTTGCCTCTGCTAATTCGAGCCTGGACAAAATAGGTTTACATCGCCCTTTAGGGAAATAGTCATTGTTTGGTTATTTTTCACCACGTTTTTCTTTGCTCGTTTTCACATATGTTCATAAAAGTACATATTTTCATAATATAAGCAAAACAAGGATAAGAATTGATTAGTAATTATATTTGCCGATTCCTGGAGGGTAACGTTCTTTCCTGAGACAGAACCCTGTATGGATTCCATAGATGCGCTTAACCAGTCCTACGCCTACGCGGTGACTTGCTCCGTGCAGAGAATGTCAATATGATCCATTTTGTGTGACGTTTTCAAACTAAACCTGAGCCTTTCTCGTTTTTCGAAGGTTCATTCATTGTTTAACGACGAAGGATCGTTTTTCCGAACCCGCGTTTTAAGCAATTCACTTTTTTTCTTTTTCCGAATCCTTAAAGTTTTCGGTATTTTCCGAAATATGGTTCGCTAATCTGGATCTTAAAAAGGGTTCACTATTACGAAATTTGTAAAGGGTTTGCAATTCCGAATCTAAAAAGGGTTCGTTATTCCGAATATTGAAAAAGGTTCGGTATTCCGAAACCAAATACCGTGTTCGTTATTCCAAATTTCAAAAGAGGTTCGCTTTCCGAATTTGTTTTTCACATTCATGACATTGGAGTAATGAATGATTATATTCTTTGTGCCTTAAAAGATATGTTTTAACACTTTTATTTGTATTTCCAACTTGTTTGGATGCTAGTTATGAAAAAATTGAAAATGGCGGCCATGATTTAATGTTATCATATGCCTACCAAAAAAAAATTACATGAACCACATAAAAAAAAAATGTGCCGAAAAAGAAAAACAATTACTACATAATAAATAGTAGTGCTAACTTTGTTGGCATCGTCGGCTTCAAAGCATCCATGCATATACATGTAATCAATCATGTGCATTGCTCCAATGTAAAAACAAAATTCGGAATAACGAACCTTTAAAAAATTCGGTATAACGAACACAGCGTTTGGTTTCGGAACACCGAACCTTTTCAATATTCGAATAACGAACCCTTTTTGAGATTCGTAATGCTGAACCCTTTTTAGAATTCGGAATAGCTAACCCTGAAAGATTCGAATACGAACCCTTTTATGATTCGGAATAGTGAACCTTTAAGATGTCGGAATATCGAACCTTCAGAATCTCAACCTTTGGAATAACGACTCTTTGTAGGTCTAATTTCTTGATTCAAAATACTACTACAGCTAATGAAATGAGTGTTTGCATAAATATGAAAAAGTACAATCAAATTGATGGGTAGTTTTGTTTTGAATGAAGCATGGAAATGCTAGCGCCGAGTTATGTTCTCACCTCACTTGGCCAGCGTCCTTCATGTTCTTCAATCATTTTTAAACAATTTGAAGAAAAAACATCTGTAGTGGCAAAAGGGGCCGAACACCGTCTTTGTGTATTATAAGATGATCTAACTAGTATTTACTGTCGTGCACGACTGAAAATATGGCCGATAGAAAGAAAGCAAGTCTTTTCTATATTTGTTTGTCCAATAAACCTCAATAGGAGTTATATGAAGGACATCAATTTGTAGCCGAGCTTTGTCACACCAGTGATATACAGTATGTGGACAGCATTATGTATATGAAACAAAAAAAGCGATTTTCCAGGACAAATAGGGCTTTTGAATGCGGCTAAAACACCAGGTCTAAGCAGACTTTTTGTTCTATGGTCCCATGGGCGTGTTAAGTTTAATTACAAAGGTGCAACCGAGAGATTTTTCAAGCATCATTTGCGTCATATGCAGTGATTTCCTATAGAATAGACACTCAATAAGATTTCTTACCTTGTGTGTGGATTGCTACAAAAATTCCTTTAAAATAAAAAAAAATACGATTTTGATTTAATTGCAATATAAAACCCCTGATTTTGTATGTGCCTCCAATACGAAATTAATTTCACACCGTCCAAGAAACAATTCTAAGCTTAATCCTTTAAATTCCAGATGTGGGAGGGATTATTGACGGAAAGTTTTACATCAGTGCAAAAATCGGGCTTTCAATTTTAGGAAACACCTGATTCTGAGTAATAATTATTACGAATGG
This sequence comes from Ophioderma brevispina, assembly GCA_023653785.1. NCBI lineage: Eukaryota > Metazoa > Echinodermata > Ophiuroidea > Amphilepidida > Ophiodermatidae > Ophioderma > Ophioderma brevispina. The sequence continues at coordinate 4,929 of JAMKCH010012959.1, forward strand.
CGCAAACATAAATACCCCCGGGCTACGCCTCTGTTATTCATTTAGTAACTTAGTCGTACCGTGATTTTTGCTATTGAGTATGAAATATATTGAGGTGGTGACCCGATCAGGACCTACAACTGTTAGAAAGTTTCCGTAAATTCAGAAGACCGATTTTTCCCGTAATTTACGAACCTATGTTTTTGAAACAATTTAAAAAAAAAACATAAAAAAATGTTAAGTTACGGAAATATTTCAACAATTTTATTGGCATCACTAATTTCCGTTTTTTTTTCTCTTTCCGTAATTTTAAATTACGGAAAATTCTGTTAAAATAACACATTTTTTCCTAATATGAGACAAATTACTATAAAATTACTGTTCAAATTCGGTTCATGACGGAAATCTGTAAATTTACCCCAAAAAAGTCTGGAAATTCTGGCTGCCAGAAATTTCCGTAAATTTACGGAAATTTTCTAACAGTGTATAATATTTCCTTCTACTGATTTCTCTCATATGAAGATATAACTTAATCATTCTGAATACAATTTGAGTTAAGTCTGTTTGCCGTTTGGAATTATAGTAGCAGGTTAAAATGTGTACTAATTCGCCCATTGGACAGTGGTGTTACTAAAAATGTTTGGTCGACCACATTTGGAGACGTTTTGTCATAACATCCAAAGGTAAACATTCTTGGGCCTTGAATTTCACTTAGCTAATGAAAAAGATGTGAAACTTTCTTCTGATACTAAAAGTTGCGATTTGATGGTCAGATGAGGGAGCTAGGTTGTGCGATCGGTCACCCACCTTAAGTCTCCGTTTCAATCTACGCGATGTGGAAAACTTGATACTAATGCCATGAATGAAAATTTACAAAATCATAAAAATTATTGTTAAACTTGGCATATAAAATACGCACCAAAGGGAGAACTGCTCTTGTGTGTGTGTGCTCATTTGATATAACATTTATAGTAGAGTCCATTCTACTAAGCTCTACTGCCCATGTGTCGAATTGATTCAATATATAGAATGAACTATATTTTGAATGACTTTTAGCATACGCATGCCCAGATTTATTTTTTTGTTTTTTGTTGTCTTTTGGGCTGTATTATGTATATCTCAAGATTTACTATGTGTTTAGTCAGCAACGCTATAATACCCTAAGTCTTGCGATACGTACAAACGGAAAACTCGTGTTGCTATTAAACATTATGCCTGCCAATCAATGAACTCAGTTTACGCTATATCCGGCTTCTTTTTCGTCTCGTTCCTTGTCTGATAATTAATCATAGGCGTTTTAAAGTAGGGAATGTGATATCCCTCTTTTTTTTCTTGCCATTACTCTAAATACAACTAATTGCACATAGACAACTCGACCTTTAGATTGTAATAATGTCTCCCAAAGACTGACAGTTTCTTAATCATGTATATATTAGAATCTTAGTCTAATTCGTATCCTTGATGATATTATGTGATCGGCACAAGAGTTATAAGACGTTAAAAGAAGCCAACATGTTGGGAAAAACCATGCTGCATTACTCTATCTTTTTTGATTTTTTTTGAAGGGGCAATTCGTTATCCACAGCCTCGTCCCCCGACTACCTCAAAAAATTGAGACTTTTTATATAATCGAACCGTTAACATTAGTAATCAAGCGATACCGCTTACATCAAATTCGGTCGGATCGCTAAGAATTTTTAACGCAATATGTCCCTATGGACCGTGGGAACAAAGTCACTTTGCTCCTACCGCAAAATCGCAAGGTCATGATCAACTAAAAAGTTGTGAATAAATAAGGCTTTTGGTCCGAATGTCTATTACTTAGTAATGGTTCTTTAGAACAAAACAATTATAGTAGGTGGGACATGTCCTTCTATTTGTTCTTTGTTGTATCTCCATCTGGGGGCTAGGGTAAAACCATGTGTAAGTTCATAATAAATTATTAAAATCATGATAACCGTCTGTTCCCACAAATAAAACTGGCACATTTTTTCTGAAAAAGAATAAAATGTCACTCATTCAATTTCAATTTCCCCAATATCGTGACTAAATGGATACAGCATAGACTTTTACAAAACAATGGATTTAAATATTCAATCACGGCCCCGTATGCGGTGTTAGAAAAACACTTCAGATTCCCCTTCATCTGGGGCGCGAGGACCATTGTTATAATTGTCGTGCAGCTGATAGATTTCAGCTGTTACCGCTCTCATTAGACTGAGTACTTTTTCCAGGACAAAATACTGTAACCTCATTCCAAACTAATAATATGAGCTTCTATAGTGCGTGGTCAATGAACTTGCCATGTTTTTCATCATTTATTCGAAAAGGAAGAAACATGAACAAACATCATGAGAGAAATGTTGCGGGGCAATCTTGGCCTAACACTTTGTTCAAACCAAATCTGTAACTTATTGCTAACTTCATTTCTATTCAATTACCGCGTTTTCAAGAGAAAATTTAGTGTCACGACCTAATTATAATGTACACTGGTTAGTTATTGTGAGAGAGTACGGGTATTTGTTCACTCAACCCGAATCGTGGAGGGGATACCACCGGCTACAACATGGCCCCACAACCGGGCCATTGTAATATCTTTACGGGGTATCGTTAAGAGGTTGCTGAAGTCTATACATAGCCATTGGTGTTCTTAGAGTGGGAAACAGAAATTGAGGTGACATCTGAATTTATTTTTAGAAAAGTGTGGCCAGTTTGATGTCGGAACAGACAGTTTATGTGAGTGTAAGAATTTTATTATGATTTACACTGGTTTCGCCTTAGGCCCCCTAATGGGGACTACAGAATTTGGTTATACAAGTGGTTATTTTTTGGGTCCACGTCCCATAGTCTATTACAAACGTACCGATCACGTGCCTCATAACTCAATGAATCCCCAAGGACAAAACACTGTGAACGGCACCAAAAATGTCGTTTTAAAAATCTATACTGTCATATTTCTGAAACAAATCACGCCTAGTACAGTTTAATTCCTTTTGGATTTCAATGTTGCTGAAGTTACAGGCAATGTTGAAATACCCCTACAATACAGGATACAATATTACAATGGAGCTGAAAACCATCCATATAGCTATCCGCCATAATTAGGAATCGCTCGCTTATACCAGTGACACAAAAAATTAGACAATATTTACGGAAAAAATTTTAATTGAAAATGCCAAGCAATATTTCTATACCTTTGGTTTCAAAATTTAGAATTTACCCATATTTTTATCACAAAAACGACTGGTAAAAGAGGCTAACACTATTTTGTAAAATTTAACCGCAGTCACCAAAACTGTAAAAGCAAAGTGGAAAATGACACGCCTTACCTCTGTATCTAAGCTTATCCCTTTGGTTTCAAAAATAGAATCCACTGATGATTGCAAAAGCTACTGAAAAGAGGCTAATACAATTGTATAAAATTACTATAAAATTGGCACAAGAACAGACAAAAAACAAGCAATCTTTCCGTACGCGAGCTCACATGCACGATTATTTCCTCCATACAAATAATGTTGCCGATTGGTTTGTGGCCGATTTGGCGTGTTCCGAATTGGTTTGTTTCCGAATTTGTGTTGTTGTCGCGAATTGGGCTTTTGCCGAATTGTTGTTTGCCGAATTGGGTTTGTTGCGCGAATTGACCGCATTCGAATGAGCAGACGGATCCCCGTTAATTTGTATCTAGCTCGTTCACGTACGTTTTGCACGTCCGTCGTACCTACCTCCTACAACGTAGCGTTTGCACGTCGTCAGTACCTACCTCCTACAACGCGACGTGCCTTTCTAATTTGAAAACTGGATATGGGTGCGCACCGGATCCGATGCGGAATCAGCAAATCCAGAATCAGTAAAATACAGCACATTGAAAATTTTTACCTTTGAGTAGTCCTAAATGGCTGGTAAGGGGGAAGATGAAAGGATCCTGGGAGGGGAGCTAGAGGTGTGGTTGTGGGGGTGATCTCAACAATCTTTCTTCTCACGTACAAGGCATCCAATATGTATAGGGCGAATATACTTGAACATTCAACGCCGTGGTTTCAAGAGGTATGGCACACTGTGTAGTATTTCTTTATCTTGGATCCTGTGAGAGGGAGTACCCCAAAAATACTCTTTAAATCTAAACTAAGTACTTTTTTATAATATTCCCATTTTTGTGAAGACAAAGGTGAAACTATGGTAAGTGAAATTTCAGAAATTTGTAACAAATTGTGTGGCAAATTTGGTTATATTGAATCTAAAACTGCCAAATTTAAAATGTTTGTAATAAAACTGAGCCATACTTTCTTGTTCAAAAAGAGTATAAATTTAGATCCACGATACGCTCTTGGAGACAGGTACCTATTTAAATCCACATTGGTACCCTCCTCCCATCTGGGCCCCAACTCTCTTATGAATTAGGACAGGTCCTATTGAACTTAATTACTGGAAACCTTCGAGGTAGATAACATACATTTGGTCCTTTATGCATCAGCTAACAAGGAATCCTCAACTTATATTGTATGAAACCTTGTGTGGGGGGGGGGGGAGAAATGGACTTGAATTTCCCTTTGAAGCGTTTCCTTTGGAAGGTGAAGCCTCCCCAGGTGTCCATCTTTAATACATTATTACTACGGAAATGCATTCAAGGTTTTACTTGCTACACATATTAGACACTCATATTTTCATATTTTTAAACAGAAAGAATGATCTTGATCGCACTAATCCAATTCAAAGGTAGGAATCGTTTCAAAGTGAAACGACCTACAAATCACACAGTAGCTGCTACAGCATACCTATTCTCAAACGAGGCACATACTACGCACAATTACTTTTAGACAAAATTTTCCCAACTCTCAACTGGAATGAAACATGCCTAAATCTCACGTGAGATGAACAGTTTTCTTTACCATGACCCTCACATGGCAAAAAGGACACCTCGAATCCCCCCACCCTAATTTTTTTGAACAAGTTGGTCATATTCACGATCCTTATTCAACAAAACAGTCAAAGTAAGTATTTAAACAACGCAACCTCTTACATATATTTGCATATTTTTCCAGTTGCGGAGTCTTGGCTAGCAATTTATCAAGAGAGTGCATCCATTATGTGTAGAAAATGCAGCACTAGCATGCTTTCTAAGTTAGAAATAGCTATCTTTCCCCTAACTAAAATGTGAGAAATTGTATGTAATTATTCAGGCCCGCTTGTACCCTCTCGTCTAATATCATTTGTACAATTATCTGGACTATTTTCCCAGCAGGACACCAAAAGTGAGTATTTGATGGCAAAAGTCTTGTTCTATGAAGGTTAAATTGATTAGGTTTAAAGGCCTACATAAGAATCTACCAGCCTCATGTTTTTGCTATAACGTTTGTGTTTCAAATACAAAGAACGTTTGACATTATGATTTTGAACCCTCACAAAAATTGATTTTTCTCCAAATCAAGGCCGTGGTGTCAGCTGGTGTAAATATAAGGTTTTTACTCAAAAAAGCTTAATTTTGTATTAAAACCATCCATTTGAAAATCCTCCTATCTGAAGCAGGCACTGCTAAACCATTAAAATTTGCAATGCCTATAACAACTTCCGCTTATACACCTAAGTATAAAATAGTAAAGAAAAAAAATAATGCAATGTTTCTTGCATACTTTGAGGCCTTGTGAACATGCAGGCTTTTGTGATCGTAAAAAAGTAATTCAAGGGAAATCCAACGAAGAACCTAATAAAAACATCTGAAACAAAGCCCACTACAATCGTTATCAGAAAAACAATTTAGTTCGTACAAACCTTCTTTTGCTGATTTGCCTGAATAAATGATTAACTAAATTCATTGCCTGGTTCTCCCCCATGACGCAACATCAGAGTTGATGTGTTATTCCACCTAGTGCACCTGTCATATCAATATCACCAAAAGCATATGGTATTGTGATGTTTCTGAATCTGGATTTCAAATTCTCAAAAAAACATAGCCTGCACTGGTAGCATTGATGTCAACTGCCATTAATAAAGCAGTAAATTAAAATATGGTATATTTATTCTCCTGGACTTTTCACAAAATACATAATCCCACTGTGTTTTCTTATAAGCAAATAATTGTAGTTATGGGTTCATTCAGTTATTAATATATTTTTTTCTTTGCCCTACTTCCCTTAACAAACTTGTTTGTAAGCACTTAAGTTTCTACGCTCTAAAGCTAGCTTTTCCTCTTTTTGGGTTGTCTACCCATCCACTGTATTGTTGCACAATTCCACATTCTGTTTTTTCTTCATGTTGCACTTTGACGACGCATTCATAATCAGTGGGAAATTTAGACAATATTTAACATTTATCACCAGATTGAAAGATATGCATTGCGCCCAATAGGTTTTGGCTTGAAATTTAGATCATAAAATATGTCTTGGTCATTCACTTCTGTCACTGACCTCTTCATATTGACCTCAGCAAATTTTTGTTAAAATTTATGTGTTTAAAATGAAACCACTTTCTTAGGTCCCTGTATTGTTGCTTATTTTGTGTTAAAATGATGCAGTATGGCCATAAAACCGTTTAAGTAGCCACAAGGTTTTTCAGATTTTGACTGGACAGCCTAAAATTAAAAACAAAATCCTGTTTCATTATACAGGCACAATTTCAACACAGTCATTATAAGCAACAGAGTGAAGCTTTAAGGCTGCTCAGAGATTTCAAAATATACTTTTTCATATTAATTACAAATAAGCACTAGAACTAAGTACCGTCGCCCAAATACTCAATTTTAAAGTTTTGAGATGAATCAGACCTTTCGTTTGCTGGAGTGAACATTTATGTTTTGTGAACGCACCTAGGATCCTGCATAATCTTAAAATTTTGGATCTTGAATTTAAAACAAAGTGGTGAATTTTTCTATAGAAAGGACATCAATTTTGATCTTAGCTATTCACCTGATTAGTATGTGGACAAGCAGTATATATATGCAAAAAACCTAGTTTGTTGGAAATTGGAGGGCGCCATCCCTCTGAGAGCATCTTTAATATAAAGTTGAAGTGGCAACAAACAACTACTGAAATATCATACTATATTAACAATAAATATTCTGTTAAGTGATTGCTGACACACGTTCGATATAGAGACTTAATTTTGACGCTAGACACTCTTCAGCTCTGTGCAGTTAAACTGCAGTTACAGACAATTCGGACAGCTACAACATGAATGTGCATATTTTTTACGATCAACTTTTTTGCTTTCGAAAGAAGAAAGTCTCGTGCCACAATTTCCCCTCGACATCTTTTTTGTAAAACGTGCCATGTTCACGAATAAATCGCTGTGAAATCGTGAACACAAAACAATATTCCTTTGATAATGTATAAGCATCAGACCAGCTGATATAATTTGTTGACAAAGAAAGATAAAAAAATGCAGCTCTATCTAAACACAGTTACCCAATATTTACAGTGTGCTCACTACAGTTTTTCTCCCTAAAGAATCTCAACTCTACATGGACTGCATTTTCTTGATACTAACTAAAAAAGAATCTCCACTGTCAGAAAAATGAAACAAAGATGTTACTATGGTTGTCTTTGTGTTGTATTCACTCTCCCTATGGTTCATTTAGTCGTGGCGTGAAAGCAGATTATAGTCCGCCAGGAGCCACAGTCCGGGCTCCATAGATGGTAATGGAATAAAGCGTGAAACTAATGTTGCGTGAAGAGTCAACTGAATTGAGTAACCTATTCTTTACCGTTGTAGCCGGACTATGAGTACGGCACACTGTAATTACTTCTACAGTGGGCAAACAAACCATGAAAATTCCTTGTCACTTAATTTTTGTGATTTTTTACTACATGGGGCACTTGGTATTACAAAGAGCCATTTGTCCATTCAGAGGAAATATTTTGTAGAAATTAACTCATCAAGGACAACTAGAGTAATAAGCAAAATTGGCATTACAGATTTGTGATGCATTGTGGGTAATATCACGCTGACCACAGGAGACTTGAAATCTTGAAAACAAGACAAGGTTCCTGTAGTTTTGCAATGAACTCTGCCGTTACCACAAAATGCCTTGCTATTGAGTTTCGTGTGCTGTTTGGTCTTCATACTTTTATCACATTTGTATATACTGGCAAAAATTATTTGCTTCAATTAGAATGATCAATGTGGCAAACCACAGGAAAAATCAAATGAATTCATGTAGCAGCTAAGTTCACTGGAGAACTACAGCAACCTCGTCGTGTTCAGGACTCCCGACCTCACCCGCGAATCTGACATGCACACGCGCAGTCAACCTGAAGTTATATGCCGATTAGGCTTATTTACTTTCACTTCTTGTGGCATCAATCTGATGCACTCTTAGAAGTCTTGAAATACTTAAGGTTACATTGCCAATATCATTAATATTCTTAAATTAGCCCACAATAACAAAATATATTGTGCTTAAAACTAGTAATATTGCACATTTATGACATACAATTTCATGATTTGTTCATAAATATTCATATGAATATTTATGAACAAATCATAAATATTCATATGAATAGTTCATAAATATTCACATGAATAGTTTATATTCATTTGAATATTTCATATATATATATGAATTGTGACAAGCTTTGAAAACATGTTACATGAACATGTTTCCCCCTTTTAAATGCACTAGAAATGTAATCACTCTTAGAAAGAATGCAACCTTAAAAAGCATCCATTGAATTAACACTACAGCTTAATAAGGTGAAATGCTATCCAAGAGTGAATTATGGAATATCATACAATGCAGACTCAATGAGCCTAAAAACACTGCTGGCAGTAGAAAGATCATTATGAAAACAAAAAAAGTGATTCGATAGAAAAACTGTCAAATTTTCCGTAATATTAAAAAAAACAAACGGTATGAAATAAACGTCATCAATAACAATCACACTTCATCAGTTTTTACAAATTATAAAGAGTAGTAAGAATTTTCACAGCTTTTTTTGCCAAATATTTTTCCTCCTTTCTAATACTGCGTATAAAATTTGTGTGAAATTACTAAATACAAAGTGACCTCGTTACATTGCGATTTTAATCTTTTTAAAAAAAATCAGTCAAAGGCCTCTTTCAACCCGGAATTTCTTGCAGGCATAAAAAATAAGTGTAAAATGTACATATATATTTACACTATGGTACAACTTGTTTTGATTAGTATTGCCACATTAGATAACACATTGTCATTTTAATTCTAGAAACACATTTGAAGTAGGACACCTATCAGAAGTAACCAACCAGCCCGTCAACATTCGCTGTCAGAAACCTCTCTCTTAACACTTGTTGCATATTCTTGCAGTAAATGGCCATGCTGGGGCCTCTCAAGTATCTCGGGGATTTTGCAGTATGTATTTCAAGGGACTCAGTAATATGTACAAATGCAAGCAGAGTTGCTAATCACAACTTTGTTAAGAAACTGCTCAACTATGATATACACCTTGCGCATTACTCTAACATTTCTCATTACATTTTAAGGCAACTAAGTGAGTGGGCTATTTCATGTCTATGGTTATAACCAGTGTTGCCGAAAGAAATTATTTTAACATTGGTTTTTGAAGCCGAAAATTGCAGTAGGGACTGAAAATGGGCATTTCAAGCACACATTTTGGCTGTCCAGGTTTGGCAACACTGGTTATATTTTGACTAGCAACCCTGATTGCATTGGTTTTCATGTTGTCTACGAATGGGTTGTAGTCAGGGCTGTGCATGTGCTGATGGACACTATCTAGCCGTTATCCCTCAAGACCATGGAATGTTTGCGCATTTGATGACATCACCAATATGATGCCATAAGAGAGTATAAGACAATTCTACAAAGAAAGAGGTGACATTGCACAGGTTAATCTGTACTTTGGGGCAAGTATCAAAGTTGCATTAACATACCAAACTTACACTGGGCAAACTTGATTATTTTCTATGTCATATTGCAACTGCACAGCCTAATTTGGTGTGGTATTCAGGAAATCAAGTTGTTGGAGTGCACAGCCCTGATTTACCTACCTAGAACAAGGTGACTCTAAGATGCTTTTTGAATTCCAGGAAGTATTTTTACTGGAATTTTCTTCTATTCTGCATCTTTGTTCTCTTGCATCTACTTATTTTTAACAATGAATAAGTACACCTTGTTCAAGCAAAATTGGCTTTAACTTTAAGGATTGAACAAAACAAAATTTGAAAATCAACAGCTGAGTAGTGCAACTTTCCTTCAGCTGGTCATTCCAGATGTGCCAGGGCCCGTGATTCTTTCTGGGGACGATGGTCGTTCAATTTCGCGCTTCTCTAGATCCTTGATGGCTTGGAGGATTCTCTTGATATGGCCAACTTTGTTTACTCCAATATCCTGTAATTAGATGGAGATTAAAAATAATGATGTATGGTGCATTTGATGTCATGATAACGAAAGAGTCATATGTAGTGTGATGGAAGAAGTCATATCTATAATAAGGGTCAAAGAGAAGAGGGTCAAAAATCAGCCTCCTGAAGAGGCCTATATCTTGAAATGTTTTCAAATCTGGGACGTTATAATATTTTCTACGTATAAGGGCATAATAAACACATTCAAGTTATACATGCTTCACAGAAAGAGCACAATCACAAGGAATACACCAAGGGACTGGCTCACCTCTAAGCAAATAGCCATGGATCACATAAGTATGACCAATTTTAGATCGCACAAAAAAAATAATTGTCCCTTCGTCCAATTAAACCTGAACCGCTTGTAGTTCCAACAGTTGGTTGCAAAGCATGCATTTTATTATTAGGAAATGAATAGAAGAGGGCTGAGAGAGGAGTTGAAAAGGGATGGACATTTGAAGGGAGATGAGAAGATAAGAAATGGGGGTAATTATGGGGTAGTGGATGAGACGAGGAAGAAGACAAAAAGAGTGAGTGAATCGGAAAAGGGTAAAGTGAGAAACTTGGAAACTGGTGGAATCTGAATGACGGATGATAATAAAGGCTGGAGAAAAGCAAGATATTAAAACACCCACCTTCAAATCCCGCCTTTCCAGCGCTACTAGTTCTGTCCCCCTGATGTCGTTTCTAATGAAATTTTCCCTGTATTCCCCTAGCGACAGTCCCTCCAGCCAGTTGCCTACTTCTTCGGGTGTCCATTGCTTCACGTCCACCAGTCCTGAGACAAACAAAATATACAAATTGAACTACAGGGCTTTGTGACAAGTTCAGTCCATATTCTATGGCCAAACATGAAAGACACAATCACTCATGTGTACATTGCACACAACCACAAACATCCATGTGCACATTCACACACACACACACACACACACACCTGCACACACTCTCTCACAAATGAATTTTGATAGATTTATGGTTTGCATGCCCTTTTTGAAGCAAATTCCCACGTTATGGGAAGCATTGATGTTTACAATAAGCTGCATGGGGAAAGGTGTTAGGACCACCATTTGCCTTAATTTGTGTGAAAAACATCTTCATAGTGAGTGCAGTTGGAATTTGCATGAGCATTGTGATAATTTTTAAGCTGTCTCTGCAGCCACATCTGATTAACAGCTGAAATCTGCTTTCGTGGATTCAATGTAGCGCATTATTATTTTGCATCTCATGGCCAAATATGAAATTAAAAATTTTTATGCTTTATTATTGACATCTCTTGCAGCATGCTCAGTGCTAGTGCCTGTAGCTTCCAGGGATATAGGGTTCAAATGTCAAAGGTCAGAGTTAAGGGTTCACGGGGTCAAACCTACCTGTAGAAGCGGACATGTAGCCTGCCTTCAGTTCTTTCTTTGTGGGCTTCTTAAAGCGGGACACGACGGGAATCTTGAATTTGCCCTTGGTGCGTTTGCCATACGTATCTCCTTGTTGGATCTGAAGTGTGGTGTGAATGGAATCAAAATAAACGTGATGTTGTGGAAAAACAAAAATGGCTGCGATTTGCAATGGACTTTGCTTTCAGGTGCATGTTGTGAAACTGTTTCCCAAGCCGCCAAAAAACATTTTATCCATTAAATGATTAACAAATTATGCCATTTATTTGCCTGTGGTGCATTTGGAATTTTAACTATGGCAGTGATTGGTAATGTTATTTTGGAAACAAGTAAATTGAAGCCGGAAATGGACTCGAGTCTATTTGCACCAGTGGTTTAGTAACAGCTACATGTGATAAACACACTTGGCCGGGTACTTTTTGGTTAAAACAATAATATATCATTTCCACAATACACATGCCTCTATTTTCTTGACATGGAGATTTTGGTACATTTAATTTGTTTTTAATTAATGAACTAAAAACAATTGGCCGAGTTGTAAATGATAACGTCTTGAAAAAATAGAAGATTATTGTAATTAAATTGGAAAAGCCTGATCTTAATTAGCCTGGACATACAAGTTGATTTTTCATCATTTTCTTATTAGTTTTCTGGATCTTTTGGACTTCAAAGTGAATTATCTTTATGAATCTTTATAATCATTCAATATAAGATCAAAATCATAGATAATTGTTTGTCACAATAAAAATTATTGCTTTAAATTGATCCGACTTCGCCCAGATGAAAATATTACTCCTGTCTTCATGATGACTGTTTTGGCAACATGCAAGCGGCAGTGTATTAACTGGTGAATACCATAAAAACAAAACAAAACAGAAATGTTGACAATTCAAGTGAGGTAGCTTGCACTGGTGTGACATGTGCCAGTGGGAGCTTATTTGCATTGACACCCTGGGCACTACCAGCCATGGTACAATCTGTCTGAATGGCTCATTAAAGGACACAACATGAGATAGCCCTCTGAGTAACCAATGAAAATAGTGCTTCTATATCTCTGTGTAAACCACACCACCATTCTTTCAGTATCTCTGATTTGTTCATTACATGATATTACCTTCCAAGTGACCAATCAATACATTGCTTAGATGCCAATAGATAGGCAGGTAGTACCCAGGGATTAATAGCCAACTCAATTTAATGATCACATATTTTTTTTTTTTAAATTTTGGGGACATGAAATGGGAAGGATGGGTAAATTTTTGTAATTTCTTTGCTGTTCAAACAATGTATGTTTACGACACTTACAAAATCTTCTTCAGAGTATCCAGCAGCGCCATCTATCGTCAAAACCCTCCTCAGTTCGCTTTCAACGCGATCCAGCGATGTGTTTAACTGATTCATTATCTCCTCGGGCACCCTCTGAATTTGAGCAAAATAATGATAAAGAAGAAATGTTGGAGACTTGACACATAAAAACACACTTCACTCTCAGTAGCTTTTATCTAAAGCCCATGATATACTTCCAGTCGCAGCGAGCGATTTCTGCGTGTGAGCAGGCGTAACGCTTGATCTTGAGTCTGAATCCGGTATTGCGCACGCCAATCGCTCGCTGCGACTGGAAGTATATCATGGCCTTAACAGAGTTATTTCAGATACATTCCATGCATCTCCCTCTAGAGAGCACATGATTAAAATCATTTGGAATAGTTATGGTCAGGTCATGATCAATGCATGGGTGTCACATGCATTGATCATGTCTGACCATGGTCAATACATGTGACACCCATGCATTGATCATGACCTGACCATGGTCAATACATGTGACACCCATGCATTGATCATGACCTGACCATGGTCAATACATGTGACACCCATGCATTGATCATGTCCTGACCATGGCCAATGCATGTGACACCCATGCATTGATCATGACCTGACCATGGTCAATACATGTGACACCCATGCATTGAATCATGTCCTGACCATGGTCAATGCATGTGATACCCATGCATTGATCATGTCCTGACCATGGTCAATGCATGTGACACCCATGCATTGATCATGTCCTGACCATGGTCATTGCATGTGACACCCATGCATTGATCATGACCTGACCATGGTCAATACATGTGACACCCATGCATTGATCATGTCCGACCATGGTCAATGCATGTGACACCCATGCATCGATCATGTCCTGACCATGGTCATTGCATGTGATACTCATGCATTGATCATGTCCTGACCATGGTCATTGCATGTGATACTCATGCATTGATCATGTCCTGACCATGGTCAATACATGTGATACCCATGCATTGATCATGTCCTGACCATGGTAATGCATGTGACACCCATGCATTGATCATGTCCTGACCATGGTCATTGCATGTGACACCCATGCATTGATCATGTCCTGACCATGGCCAATGCATGTGACACCCATGCATTGATCATGTCCTGACCATGGTCAATACATGTGATACCCATGCATTGATCATGACCTGACCATGGTCATTGCATGTGATACCCATGCATTGATCATGTCCTGACCATGGTCAATACATGTGATACCCATGCATTGATCAGTCCTGACCATGGTCATTGCATGTGATACTCATGCATTGATCATGTCCTGACCATGGTCAAGCATGTGACACCCATGCATTGATCATGTCCTGACCATGGCCAATGCATGTGACACCCATGCATTGAATCATGTCCTGACCATGGTCAATGCATGTGATACTCATGCATTTATCATGTCCTGACCATGGTCATTGCATGTGATACTCATGCATTGATCATGTCCTGACCATGGTCAATACATGTGACACCCATGCATTGAATCATGTCCTGACCATGGTCAATGCATGTGACACCCATGCATTGATCATGTCCTGACCATGGTCAATGCATGTGACACCCATGCATTGATCATGTCCTGACCATGGCGAATACATGTGACACCCATGCATTGATCATGTCCTGACCATGGTCATTGCATGTGATACTCATGCATTGATCATGTCCTGACCATGGCCAATGCATGTGATACCCATGCATTGATCATGACCTGACCATGGTCATTGCATGTGATACTCATGTATTGACATGTCTGACCATGGTAATGCATGTGACACCCATGCATCGATCATGTCATGACCATGGTCAATGCATGTGATACATTGCTAATGATATTCTTACCATTTGATATGCCTTAGCAGCCAAGAATAGACTGGTTTCATTGTGCAGTGTCTTCACGCTGGTCACCAGATCCATCAAGACTTTTCGGCTCGTTCCCTGAAACATGCACAAAAATATTATGAACAAAAATTATCACTTTTTAAAATAATATTATTAATGCTCTGCCAGGCATTTTTTTTATCTCTCAAAATGGGAATTCATAAGAAAAAGTGTTGTAATTTAACCAAGATGGGCAGATCAATCCCTGGTTACAGAAAGGCAGCAATATTTTAAGTTACTAATTTTGCTGTCATCAAATTAAGTATCCTTTGAACAATTAAAGCAATCATAGCACATATTTGCAGAGTGCCCCCAATTTTGAAATTGTTGAGATTTTGGTATTTGTCCAGTGGTGGTGCTGTGAGAACTGAGAATCTGCAGGAGTGACAGGCTTCCTAACTCATCAATTCATCAGGATTCCCAATTCTGCAGAGATGTCATGGGCTTAATGCATCATTGAAGTTTGGTTGACAACTTTGACGACAACACGCACTACAAATGCAATCCCTATGTGCCCTCTTGCAGACGACACAAAAATGAGGTCTTTGACTGACAACAATGCTGAAAATGGGGGTTTTAATAGCCTTACATATATGTCACCTCTGAAATGGGAGTGCCTATCCCCAAGTTTTTTGCTCACTTTTTTTCAACAAATTTTTCTAAATTGGGTCATTTTCAAGCCAAAATGAACAAACAATGTTCAGACTCAATACAAATATTTTGTTTTAAAGCATCGTTACTTACATCAGCAGCTTTCTCGGCATTCCACAATTTGTCTAGGTTGTTAGAGGCATTCATTGCAAAGTGAAGTACCTCATCCTCAATGGAAGAACTCAACTCAGATGTGGCTTTTATACTACAGCAAAAGAGAGAGAAGGTATTAAATATTTGAGTTAAAATCAACTCCCAAACCTTTATTTCATGTGGTTGGAAAGGGTAGGGTCTTTAGTTCAAGTTTGCGTGCATGGCCTAGACATTGACATCTTTGATGTAGGATCAAACAACAACATTCACAAGCAATATACAGGACTTTACTATAATGGGAATGTAAAGATGTCTCCTGCACCAATATAGGTTTACAAGACTATTATTGCATGAGATGTTGTCACCCCAGTTAGTTTCACATGCTCATTTCTCATTGCTATAAAATGATAGAGTGAACATCAATTTTAAAGAAATGAGCTCATTAATATTCATTAATAAGCAAACAATGACACAAAACTACTATAGAGCACCAGAACTCATGCTTTATCACCCTACCAAGTTTGAAGTGAATCTGCCATTGCATTTTGATAGAAGAGTAGGTCAATGGTTTTGTTCCTGCCACCCAATCAGTTTTACTGTTATTGACCACTCTGGCACTCTCCAGATCGGACACAAGATCCTTTCTGTGATCATGGCTTCATCTCACAGTGGAAATTGCCATTCTCTTTTAATAAACTGTCACTTTCACATTCCAGTTCAAAAGCTTATAGGAAGCTAGGTTGTGTTAGTAAAGTTGAGCAAGTTCCCCCGGAAAAATATTACCTCGCTATAAATCTCCCCGGAGCCCTCAGCAAACTGCTTGACTATTGCGATCTCATCCTCCACCAAGGGGTGTAGCTGCCTCTCTAGTTCTCCTGTCAAACCCAAAGACTTGAGGGTGTTTCAATTGCTGGTGAACTACAAAGGCAAACTGGACCAATTATAAATACATCTGAAATTTTTAAAAGAACATAATCTAAAAACAGCAAAAGAGATAAACACCAAATTTTCAATTAAAAAAAAAAAAAAAAAAAAATTATAGTATATAATTATACATCCTGATGATATCCGCTAGGAAGGTGACGGACGCTTTTGGACCTAACACTATAGATGTATCTATCGCTCTTCTCCACCCTGGTGTTGCTTTAATTGTAAGATGCCTGTTAAGTAATCCAAAGGTGCCGGTTCAAATCCCGCTAAGTGCACATGGTTTCCAGAGTGGTACAGATTTTACAAGGAACAGCATATTTGGTGGATGACAATGCAGTTAGTGTATAGGTCCTTAACATTAAAGGTTTGCAAAAACAGGTTCGGTCCCAAAAAATTTGAAAAATTCTTGATTTTTGCACGTGTAAAAACTTTCTATCAAAAATATCTCATCTGAAAGGATTAAGCTGAGAACTGTTTTTGGTACCAAACTGTGTGAAAGTTCTAATTCTTATAGGAGCATAGGAAATTCAGCCAATTATTTATATTGAAATATAAGCATATACAAATCACCTTTCGTTTCCATTTTAAGTTATTTCTGTAGCCAAATAAAAGGTAGGGAATCTATGAGCATCTAATCTGGTATGAAATCACTACATATCAGGAAAAAATATGGATGACTTGAATCTCTTGTTGCACCTTAAATCTAGGCGCCGGTAAGCCAATGGGGAGTCTACAGATATGGGTAATTTTAGCCACCTCCTCCTCCCCTTCTCGGACATGTTCTTGACACCAATGATACACCCAGAGTACTTGCAATATGCATTTAGCAAGGGATGCTACTGCAGTCCAATTGGATCCAAGAAATCAGCAATGAGTTACACACATTCTTACCTTGTCTCTTACAAGCATCTGTGATCGGTTCTTGTGTACTATCTTGAGGAAACCAGGTGGCTGGACCCAAGCCTCGCCGTCTACTTGAACAGGGACTCCTTCCTCTCCTACAATGGTGATCTTGACAACTCGACACTGTCAATGAAAATTTCAAAGCCAAATTTTGTGCATGGGTTAAAACCACTTTCAATAAAAAAAAAATTATGATTTTTATATCATCTGAACCATTAACATTAGTAGTAAGCCTTGTATACCTTATCTTACGTGCAAAATCTGTTGATATAAGAAAATTTGCAATTAGGTATTTTTTGGCATAGGGGCCATGGGAAACAAGCTTTTGCTCATAACACAAAACCGCAAAGTCGAGATCAACTAAAAAGTTGTGAATAAGTTTTCTCAAGTATATCTAATGACCAATTAATAAAACAGGGTGTGCTGGAATCATGACCTGCACTTTTAAGTTTGAAATAAGGTCTAAACAATCACACTGAAGCTCGTTCCTGCCCATTATTACAGTTACAAATGATTTGTTTCTTCATACAAGTCTTAACTTTAAATGCCAAATCAGGACAAGTTCATGGGAGGTGATTATATGAAATAAAGCAATTTCAATTTTACATAGTGTCAGGTCAGGTTTCCTTTAGTGGCCTGCTACTGGTATCCTGGTAACCAGTACTACCTGTCCCAGGGCCGTGTTGTCGGCGGCTAAACCGTCACCCCCATCAATTTTCTAAGGTAATCTGATGAGGAGGGTAGCTGGTTACCCTGGTAGAATGAAAAAGAAGATCTACCAACAAGGGCATCAGCTCTGGAGAGCTTGGCGGCCATCCAACACATGCTGCCTTGTATGGTGGGCATAGTTGCACAAAGGCTAGGCCCACCGCCGAAAACTGTGGATTGGCGTCAGGAAGGGCATCCGGTCAATTATCTTTTGCTCCAATAAATCCTCACACACAGCAGTATTGCTGAGTATGAGGTGAATCCGTTCAACCCCGTTGATGGGGACAAAACCGGATTTAAAACTTTGGTTTAACTAACTAAACAATCTTGGCTACGGAGAAGCAATTAAAAAATGTAAGCGGGACATAGTTCAGTTGTGGTTCCTCAATTTGGTCATCCTTTAGTTACCTGCGCTATTCTGTGATGCTGCAGCTGTACCATTCTGGACACCGCCACAGCCATTTGCATACCGCCAAACACTGCTACCACCTCAAGAATTCTATCGTCGAATGATGGCACTGTGAAGGTCTGCTGAAAAAACAAAAACACACACACAGACATTTAAGCCACCTTTAATACTGACACCCACAAATTTTCATGGCATAAATCAAAATTTAGTTTCATTTTTTTTTCAAATAAGAAAACACTCTGGAGACTTGTCTCAGGATATGAAAATTTGTTAGTTGTTTCTATTCTATTTCTGAGGTCTACCGGATGATCCTATTGGTTATACACTGGGTTATATCATGCATTTAGCCAATCAGAGACATAGTAAGAAAAGCATAACCTTAACATTGTTCTTGTTTCTCTCCAGGGAGGTAAGGAAAGGGTAAAGGGATAAAAGGTAAAGAAGATTGGACATCTTGGGTGGGATTCGAACCAGGGGCCCCCGGCGCCCCAGTCATATGACCAAGGATGGCAAGCCACGAGGGGATCGCTGGCCCAGCCAGCGATTTCGTGCCTATATGTGTGTTTGTTCAATGACGCCAACACATCTTTTTGGACTTAGTGCATTTTCTAGTCTCAGTTCAGTGAGTTTTGGTTGTGTTAAGGTTACAGGTTTGTAGATATATATAAAAAGTTTATTTTGATTGGTTACTCAGAGATTATATCATGTTATATCATGTAATGAGCCTATCAGAGATACTGTAAGAAAGGTGGTAGACCCTTGTGGGATTAAACCCATTGTATGTTATTCTTGTTGTTCTAATTCTATTATAAAGTAGTCAATTACACCTTGTACTAGAATTATATACTTGTATATTTCCACACTAACCACACTATCAATGCATCATTATACAAACACCATAAAACTTATACCCACCTCATCTTCCTTAATAGGTCCCCAGAAATTAGCTCCTCCCATATAGCTGGGGATATTTAATACCACTATGCCCTGTAGGCTGGGGAGTGGGATCCGTTGTCCGTCACACTCTAATTGCACTTTTTGTTCCAGATTTTTGTATGTGCGATGCAGCAGTTCCTTCCCTCCCAGGACACCATACCACATCATGTTCTTAGTTCGACTCCTGTGAGAGAGAGGAGAATGGATTAAAAGAAATAAGTAAATGATAAACACTATTTTGGTAGAGAGAAGTCAAACAAAAGTACAAATTCTGTATGTCTCAAAACTTGATGCACAACAAAGGAAAACAATTGAATTCTAAAGGTGAATCTCACAAGGTATCTTTCATTCTAACTTCATATGCACTTTTTTCCATGAGGACTTAATATATTTTGCAAAAAAAAAAAAAGGCTCACTACACACTTCGATACTTACCAATTCTGAATATGGTTTTAAAAATACACAATTGTGACATTTTTGAACAACTCTAGGCAACTAGAATTGCCTGCACTGCCCCAAGTTTATTCACCTCTACCCGGAAGAAAATTCCCCTACTGTTAAATACTATCATTGTCTGAATGATATCGTGTTCTTATGTTCATAGTTTAAATTCTCTTGTATGCTTCTGTTATAGGATAGCAATTAGAAATCTTACCTGCACTTCTCAGGATGTTCCTCCCTTTTGTTGTGAAAGTCCAGGCTGATTTTGGCATCCAAACCAATGCCAAAATAGTTGTTCATTACACAGCTTTCGTGGTACCCATCTCTGTAGAACAAGAGAGCAAAACAGTCTTTATTTATTCATCTTAAAAGTTCTAATGTAATGATATATGTCGAACTGACCAACATCCATCTGTCCGCCTGCCCGCCCGTCTGTCCGTCCATCCATCCATCAATGTGTGGGGCCAAAAGAAGTTGTCAAGGTTGGTCATGTGGCCTGAGAGGCCCTAAGGACAGGGTTCCCAGCATACCCTGAGAACAATATTCTCTGACTTTCCCCTGATCCTCAGAAATGTTCAAAATCTCAAGAATTTTCAAACATTCCCCAAATGTTCCTTAAATTCCATGTTATCGACAATTACAAAAGGGTGACTGCAACAGATAAACTATGATACTGAAAAACCCAAACTTGTAGGTCAAAGTGGAAAAAATTTCTCCTTAGGCAACTCAAATCCGCCAAGTCCATGACAATGGCTGTTTTGTCAAATCCTAATTTTCCCCTAATATTGACAGCTTGTTTTTATAAATTATTCAAAACACATTACGTTTTATAAATCATCTAACTGAAGCCTGATTTCTTTCCAATTGTGACTTGAAACATATGCAGTTCCCTTCTGAGAAGTGGAATGCCCCAAATTACCATTTTATAACACCCCTAAAGAGAAATGGTCTCGACCGGTGACCCCAGGTCACCACCCTGTCGACCTTAGCCTTCCTATCCGTTTTGGCTCAAGCCACACGACGCGTTGGTGTAAAATCATGCTGTGGGGCGGGGCCTGGAAGGGGGAAGTCAACATTGGAAAGGAAAATCAGGCTTCAGTTAGGAAGATTTATAAAACATATGTGTTTTGAAATAAATCATACCTGAATTGATTTACCTTTTACACCAATGTTGACTGAAAACATATGCATTAACCCCCGTGCTTGAATGAATATTTTCAATCAACACCACAGACTAGCACACTCAGGTCGGAGGCTGGGCATGATATTCAGCAGCAGCAAAGAATGCAGCAAAGGCAAGACCCGCACTAAACATAAAGTAAAGATGTTAAAGACCTAAGGTATTTTAACATAAAATTTTTTTTCGGGGACATAGATGCTCCACCTTACAACCGGAATACTCCGGGGCGAGCGTCACAGTCTGCACCGGATGGGAGACTTTATGTATAGTGAAGTTGAATAGGTGTTCTGCAGGAGTGCCCTCGGCACTCGTTCTCTGGGGAGTTTTTGTACGTTTCTGGAGGAAAACGATGACGAAAAAAGTCTGGTGGGAGCAATCCAAGACATTAGCCTCGCCAGATTTCAGCAATGCAGCGGCAAGTGTATGAATGGTGGAATACCATCAAAAAAACCAAACAGAAAGTTGAACAATTCAAGTGAGGTAGCTTGCACTGGTGTGACATGTGCCAGTGGGAGCTTATTTGCATTGACACCCTGGGGCACTACCAGCCATGTGGTACAATCGTATGAATGGCTCATTAAAGAGGACCAACATGAGATAGCCCTCTGAGTAACCAATCAGATATCTGTGTGTTGTTAAATAAAACATACCACCCATTCTGACAGTTTTATCTCTGATGTGCTCATAACATGAATTACCCTTCCCAAATAACCAATCAAAACATTGCTTAGATGACGAAGATAGGAGGTAGGGTAGTACCCAGGGATTAATAGCCAACTCAAATTATGTTCACATATTTTGTTTTTTTAAAATTTTGGGGACAAAAAAACAAAAAAACCGAAAATTAAAAATTTTTGAATTTCTTTGCTGTCAAAAAGGTATGTTTACGACACTTACAAAATCTTCTTCAGAGTATACGCAGCAGCGCCATCTATCGTCAAAAACCCTCCTAAGTGCGCTTCAACGCGATCCAGCGTTTTGTTTAACTGATTCATTATTAATATCTCGGCCACCCTCTGAATGTGAGCAAAAATAATGATTAAAGAAGAAATGTGGAGACTTGACACATAAAAACACACTTCACTCTCGTAGCTTTTCTAAAGCCCATGCTATACTTCAAGTGCAGCGACAGCGATTTCTGAGTGTTGTGAGCAGCGTCAATGCATGATTTTGAGTCTGACTGAATCCGGTATTGCGCACGCCAATCGCTGCTGCGACTGGAAGTAATAATGGTCTTAAACAGAGTTTATTTCAGATACCATCCACGCATCTCCCTCTAGAGAGCACTGATTAAAATCATTGGAAAGTTATGGTCAGGTAATGATCAATGCATGGTTGTTCAGATGCAATGCATGTGACACCCATGCAGGATCATGACCTGACCATGGTCAATACATGTGACACCATGCATTGATCATGACCTGACCAGGTCAATACAGGTGACACCCATGCATGATCATGTCCTGACCATGGCCAATGCATGTGATAACCCGCATGTCATGACCTCCGACCAGTCATACATGTGACACCCATGCATTGATCATGTCGGCCATTGGTCAATGCATGTGATACCCATGCATTGACTCATTCCTGACCATGGTCAAGCAGTGACACCATGCATTGATCATGTCCTGACCATCGACTTGCATGTGAAACCCATGCATTGATCATGACCCGACCATGGTCAATAAGGTGAACACCTCATGCATTGATCATGTCCTGACATGGCCAATGCATGTGACACCCATGCATCGATCATGTCCTGACCATGGTCATTGCATGTGTTACACATTCATTGATCATGTCCTGACAGTGGTCGAGGCAGTGATACCCATGCATTGGATCCAGTCCGACCATGTCAAACCAGTTTGTGATACACAGGCATTGATCATGTCCTGACCATGGGTCATTGCATGTGATACACAGTCAGATCAGCCTGACAGGTCGATGATGTGACACCCATGAATTGATCATGTTCCTGACCATTGGACAATGCATGTGACCCATGCATTGATCATGTCCTAACCATGTTAATATGTGAACTCATGCAGTGATCATGACCGACATGGTCAAGCATGTGATACCATGCCATTGATCAGTCCGGACCATGGTCAATACACGTGATACCCATGCATGATCAGTCTGACCAGGTCATTGCAGTGATTACACATTCATGATCATGTCCTTGCCAGGGTTCGA
This sequence comes from Ophioderma brevispina, assembly GCA_023653785.1. Classification (NCBI taxonomy): domain Eukaryota; kingdom Metazoa; phylum Echinodermata; class Ophiuroidea; order Amphilepidida; family Ophiodermatidae; genus Ophioderma; species Ophioderma brevispina. The sequence continues at coordinate 28,327 of JAMKCH010012959.1, forward strand.
TGCATGTTTGGACACCCATGCATTGATACTGTCCTGACCATGGCCAATGCATGTGACACCCATGCATTGTATGGCCATGACCATGTCAATGAATGGACACCATGATTGATCATGCCACTGACCATGGCGATTACAAATAATTAATGCCTCCATATAGGAGGTATGCTCACACAAAGTGCCTTCAATCAGATGTATATGGGATCCCTCAAAAATAGCCAAAAGCCTCTATGCTATGTGTATGGCAAAAAGGAAGATGTCATAGGGTAAGATGTCTTGGTAACATGACCTGACGCCTTGCTAATAATCTTCTTACCATTTGATATGCCTTAGCAGCCAAGAATAGACTGGTTTACTTGTGCAGTGTCTCACGCTGGTCACAAGATCATCAAGACGTTTCGGCTCGTTCCATGAAACAGCACAAAAAAATTTCCAACAAAAAATGAACAGTCTAAAACAATTATTTCTAACTCTGCCGAGCATTTTTTATCTCTCAAAATGGGAATTCATGAAAAGTGTTTGTAATTTAACAAGATGGCAGACCAAGCCCTGGTTACAGAAAGCAGCCAATTTTAAGTTACTAATTTTGCTGATCATTCAAATAAGTATCCTGAACAATTAAAGCAATATAGCACATTTTTTTTTTTTTTTTTTAATTTTTCTTTAAGTTGAGATTTTGGTATTTGTCCAGTGGTGTCCTGTGAGAGAGGAGAATCTTAAGGAGTGAGGCTTCCCCACTCAGTCAATCTCGCCAAATCAATTTCATCCGGATTCCAAATTTGAGAGATGTCATGGGCTTAATGCATCATTGAAGTAGGGTGAAACTTCGGGATGACAACAGCCTACGAAAGCGAATCCCTACGTGCCCTCTTGCAGCGACACAAAAATGAGGTCTTTGACTGACAACAATGCTGAAAATGGGTTTTATCGCCGTTACATATATGGCACCTCTGATGAAATGGGAGTGCCTTTTTATATCCCCAAGTTTTTTGCTCACTTTTGTCAACAATTTTTCAAAAGTGCCCTATATCTCTGAATTGGGTCATTTCAGGCCAAAATGAAACAAAATGTTCGACTCAATACAAATATTTGTTTTTTTTTTAAAAGCATTGTTACTTACATCAGCAGCTTTCTCGGCATTCCACAATTGTTCTAGGTTTTAGAGGCCTCATGCAAGTGAATACCCTCTCTCAATGGAGAACTCAACTCAGATGTGGCTTTATACTACAGAACAGAGAGAGAAGGATTAAATATTTGAATTATTAAATCAACTCCAAACCTTTAGTATGTGGTGGAAGTGTAGGGGTTTAGTTTCAAGTTTGGCGTGCCCTGGCCTAGACATTGACATCTTTGAGTAGGATCAAACAACAAACATTCAAAGCAAATATACAGGATTTACTATAATGGCGAATGTAAAGATGTCCCCTACACCAATATAGGTTTACAAAAGACTATTATGCAGAGATGTTGTCACCCCAGTTCGTTTCAATGCTCATTTCATTGCATAACATGATAGAGGAACATCAATTTTAAGAAATGAGCTTCATTAATACTCATGAATAAGCGCAAACAATTGACACAAAACTACTATAGAGCACCCAGAAAACTCATGCTATCACCCTACCAAGTTTTGAAGAGCGAATCTGCCATTGCATGTTTGATAGAAGATGTAGTGTCCAGGTTTTGTTACTGCACCCAATCAGTTTTACGTATTGACCACTCTGGCACTCTCCAGAGCGAAAAAAGATCCTTTCTGTGATCATGGCTTCATCTCACAGTGGAAATGCCATTCTCTTTTAATAAATGACACTTCAATCCAGTCGTCAAAACAGCGTATAGGAAGTAGGTTGTGTTAGTTAAGTGAGCAAGCTTCCCAGAAATATTACCTCTCTATAAAGTCACCGACGCCTCAGCAAACTGCTTGACTATTGCGTCTCATCCTCCACAAGGGTTGTTTGTAGTGCCTCTTATTCTTCCTGTCAACCCAAAAGATTGAGGGTGGTTTAAAATGCTGGTGAAATACAAAGGCAATGGACAATTATAAAGTACATTCTGAATTTTTTAAAAGACAGAATAAAAGCAAAAACTTAGTAAATTGCACTTAGCTTTCTCACCAAAACAATCATAATAGATGGATTACAATTATACCCTCCTGATGCTATCCGCTCGGAAGGTACGGACCGCTTTGGCCTAACACCTATAGATGATTCTATCGCTCTTTTACCAACCCTGGCTTGTTAGCTTAATGGTAAGAGCGCCCTGTTAGAATCCAAAGGGTGCGGGTAAATCCCGCTAAGTGCACATGGGTTTCCAAGAGTGTACAGATTTACAGGAAACAGCATATTTGGGGATGACAATGCAAGTAGTGTATAGGTCCTACATTAAAGGTGCCATAAACAGGTGTCCAAAAAAATTGAAATTCTGTTTGCCATATGTTTGTAAAAACTTTATATCAAAAAGATCTCCTCTGAAAAGGATTGAAGCGAGAATGTTTCTTTGGACCAAAAATGTGAAATTTTAATTTCATATAGGAGCAAATAGGAAATCAGCCTAATCTTATAGTGAAATTAAGCAGAACAAATCCACTTTCGTTTCCATTTAAGTTATTTCTGTAGCCAAATAAAAGGTTAGGGATCTATTGTAAATCTTTAATCTGTATGAAATCACACATATCACAGAAAATATGTATGACTTTGACATCTCTTGTGCACCTTTAAATCTAGGGGATGTACCGCAATGGGGTTAAGCATATGGGTACTTTAGCCACCTCTTAATCCCTTCTCGGACAGTGAACCAATGATACACCCAGTAACTTGCATATATGGCATTGCAAGGATGCACGCAGTCCAATGGATACAAGAAATCAGCAATGAGTGACACACATTCTTACCTGGGCTCTTACAAGCATCTGTGTGTGTCGGTTCTTGATGTACTATTTGAGGAAACCAGGGGCTGCGACCCAAGCCTCGCCGTCTTCTACTTGAACAGGGAACCTTCCTCTCCTACAATGGTGATATGACAACTCGACATGCAATGAAAAATCAAAGCCAAATTTTGTTGCATGGGTTTAAAAAACACTGCACTACAAAAACGTTGAGATTTAGCATGAACCATATAACATTAGTAGTAAGCATTGTATAACCTTATCTTAGTGCCAAGTCTGTTGTATCATAAGAAATTGGCATATGTATTTTTGGCCTAGGGCCCATGGGCAACACAGCTTTGCTTCATAACACAAAACCGCAAAGTCGAGATCACTAAAAAGTTGTGATAATTTTTCTCAAGTATATCTAATGAGCCAATTAATAAAACAGGGTGTGCTGGAATCATGACTCACTTTTAGGTTTGAAATAGGTCTAAACAATCACATGAAGCTCGTTCCGGCCATTATTACAGTTACAATGATGTGTTTCTTATACAAGTCTTAACTTGAAATGCCCAAACAGGACAAGTTCCATGGTGAGTTGAATTATATGAAATAAAGGCAATTTCAGTTTACATAGGGTCAGGGTCAGGGTTCCTTTTAGGGCGGCTACTGGATCCTGGTAACCAGTACTACATGTCCCAGGTTGTCGGCGGCTCTTCTAAACCGTACCCCCATCAATGTTCAAGGTATTGTGAGGAGGGTAGCTGGTACCCTGGTAGAATGAAAAGAAGATCTACCAACAAGGGAATCAGTCTGGAGAGCTTGGGCGGCCATCAACACATGCTGGCTTGATGGTGGGCCATCGGCACAAAGGTAGGCCCACCGCCGAAAACTGTGGATTGGGATCAGGAGGGCACGTCAATTATCTTTTGCTCCAAAAATCTCACACACAGCAGTATTGCTGAGTGTGAGTGAATCGTTCAACCCCGTTGACGGGGACAAAAACCGGATTTTAAAACTTTGGGTTTAACTAAAAAAACAATCTGGGCTACGGAGAAAGAGAGAGAAGAAAAGCAATTAAAAAATGTAAGGAGGACATAGTCAGTGGTGGTCATCAATTTGGTATCCTAGTTACCTGCGCTATTCTGTGATGCTGCAGCTGTACCATCTGGACACCGCTACAGCCATGTGCATACCGCCAAACACTGCGACCACTTCAAGAAAGAATTCTATCGTCGAATGATGGCACTGTGAAGGTCTGCTGTGAAAAATACACAAACAGCAAACATTTAAGCCACCTTAGTTTACTGATCCTCGACAAATTTCCCTGGCATAAATCAAAAATATAGTTTCATTTACAATAGCCAATTACACCTTCTTGTACTAGAATATTTACACTTGTATATTTCCACACAACCACAAATCAATACATATTATACAATAAACATAGATTACTGGGACCCCCTATCTCCTTAATAGGCCCCAGAAAGCAATTAGCTCCTCCCATATAGCTGGGGATATTTAATACCACTATGCCCTGTAGGCTGGGGATGTGGGATCCGTGGGACCATCACACTCTAATGGCACTTTTTGTTCAGGATTTGTATGTGCGATGCAGCAGTTCCTTCCCTCCCAGGACACCATACCACATCATGTCTAGTTCGAATCCGTGAGAGAGAGGAGATAGAATAAAAGAAATAAGTAAATGATAAACACTATTTTGGTAGAGAGAAGTCAAAACAAAAAGTACAATTTTATGGGTCTCAAAACTTGATGCACAACAAAGGAAAAACAATTGAATTCTAAAGGTGATATCAACAAGGTATTCGTTCATTCAACTTCATATCCACGTTTCCATGAGGACTAATATATTTTGCAAAAAAAAAAAAAGGGTCACGACACACTTCGATACTTACCCAATTCTGAATATGGTTTTAAAAATGCAACAATTGCTGCCCTTTTCAAAAAATCTAGGCAACCTAGAATTCCTGCACGCCCCAAGTTTATTCACCTCTACCCGGAAGAAAATTCCCCTACTGTTAAATACTATCATTGTCTGAGAGGATATAGTGTTCTTAGTTCATATTTCATTTTTTTTTTTCCTTGTATGGTTGTATGGGAGAGCAATTAGAACATTTACTGAACTTCTCAGGATGTTCCTTCCCTGTGTGAAGTCCAGGTGATTTTGGCATCCAAACAATGCCAAAACTAGTTGTTCATGACACAGCGTCATGGTACCCACTCGTAGAAAAGAGAGAAAACAGTTCTTCTTATTTATTATCGGAAGAAGTTTATGTAATGATATAGTCGAACTGCACATACATCGGTCCGCTGCCACCCCGCCCGTCTGTCCGATACATCCATCCCTCAATGTGTGGGCCAAAAGAAAAGAAGTGTCAAGGTTGGTTCAGTGCCTGAGGCCCTAGGACAGGGTTCCAGCATACCTGAGAACATATTCTTGACTTTCCCCGTATATTCCTCAGAAAATGTTTCAAATCTCAAGAATTTCAAACTTCCCACAAAGGTTCCTAAATCCATGTTATCGACATTACCAAAGGGTGACTGCAAACAGAGAAACTATGATACCTGAAAAACATGTAGGTGAAAGTGGTGAAAAAAATTCTCCAGGCCATCAAATCTCCAAGGTTCCATGCACAATGGCTTGTTTTGTCAAAATTTCCTAATTTTCCCCTAATATGACATTTTATAAAATTCTCAAAGTTTCCCTGTCTAGAAAAATCAAAAGTAATTTTCCCCAGTTTCCAAATGGTTGGGACCTTTTGCCAGCAATACAAAGGAAGATATTGCCGTGTGTTTATATTTTACCATTAAGTTGTATGGAGTTAATATTATGGGGTAAATTATGGGGTACAATATTATGGGGTGGTACTATTCACAACTTACCACATTCTCTACATCTTTTGGTCCATAAGAGGTGATTTGCAGAGGCACACAAGGCATCAGCATTAGCTAACAGCACTTTAAATTATACTGCCCCCTAGCGCTCCCAGACCTCCGCCACCGCCAGAGCAGACCAAAACATACCACCGACTCTTGATAGGCTGGCCTAATAGGGTCCAATTTCCTGTTTTTGTTTAAAGAAAATAGATTAATCGGATGTTCGTGAAACTAGAATTTCACGGTTCCGACTTCACTCGCTATATCAAAAATATTAAAAGCGTGGGGCCGCCGCTCCATGACTTTGACATTGGCATAAACTTTTAAACCTTCTTCAAAAATGAGGGATCCCTGGGGCACTATGACAAAGCTTGGTTCCCATTGAACTTAGCTTTCAATTGAGGTCCAATTTTACATTTGCCTATTTTTCAACGACCCACATGACCTTTGACCTTGGAATGATTTTTTGGTTTGACCAATCAACAAATGAGGGACCCAATGTTGCACTTATGACACAAGTTGGTTCCAATTGAACTTTCAACTTTTCAATGAGGTCAATATTTTTAAAAAAACTTAACACAATTTAAAAAAACACTTAACATTTTAGCTAGGACCACACACTCCACACATACACATGCACAAAGGAGGATTGCTAAGTGGTCTTATAGAAAGCTCGTCTCCTAGATTAACTAATTTCCTTGCCTTGGCTTGCCTTCCTCTCACCCAAGGAACTAACATTATACTGTATCCAGATGTATTTTCTCTCATTTGCGCGTTTAAGTCACGAACGTATGCAAGCCAGTTCACGCCTCAGCATAGCAACAGTGAATGAACCAGCAACGATCCAAACAGGCGCGTATGTGAGCGCGTACACCGCAGCACACGCGTTAGCAACAAGCAAAACCAGCGAAAAGGAGAACAATAAAACTCTGGACAGAGTATACATCAAACTACTGGAAGAGGAAAGACCATATTTTCAATTATGCCAAAAAAAAAAGTTCTTTTTGGTTGTGACAGGCTATGGGCCATAGCCGGAGAGATTGGAGATGAGATGAGGACAAGGTGCTGCCATGACTGATCCGCCGCATCTTCATCTGGGTGCGAGGCGATTTCTGCAGTTCTCGGTCTAAAAACAATCATGTTTAGCATAAACAATTGTTATAAATATTTGCAGGTTAAAAAACTGCCTAAACTGTTTAACAGTGATGTGTTGTACAATGAGTCAAACAAAAGGTGTGGCTGAAAAAGAATATCTGGTGGATTCAAGAAAAAACTGGGAGCAAGGAGAGAGAGAGAGAGAGTCATGCCTTTTGTAAAAATGGTGGATGATAAGGATGTCTAGGCAGGATGGGAGGACGGGAGAGTATATCCTTGATGCAGGTGTGGCATCAGACCTTTACGGAGAAGATACATAGTGTCATTGCCGAGTGCAGCTTTCCGCCCTGATGATGTGAATTATGTCACACGCAATGAAATTTGTCAGGAATTGCAAAACGTGCAAACCGCCGCCCAAGGGCCAAGAAACCATCTCCCTGCCGCTTTGAAAAAGGGTGAATCGCATGAGTTAACTGAATTGAACTTTGGAGCATTGCCGCTCATGACGTGTTCCAAGTGGGGGGGGATAGCGCTGCTTGATATAAAGTCAACACATAGGCCTCGTGCGGTAATTTCTTTTGTTACGGACAGAAAATATTAAAATTTGACCTTCTTACAGATACAACCAAATTTGCATGTAAGATGTTACTAAGACTAACAGTTCAGAGGATTATAAAATCTTGAAGTTCTTTGAGGGTAAGTCGTGGGACGAGGTTGTGGATCCGAAATGCCCCTTTCATAATATGTTTCATATTCATAGTTCAAAGTAGAAGGATAATAGCAGAGATAATATAATAGCGGTTTAGATAGCGCCTTATGCTATGGCCTCTAAGCGATTCCAAATGGTCGCTTGATCACTGTGGCGCCCAACCATACCGATTATAAACCATTTAGCATCAGGGGATGCAGCAGATCGGGACTCAGCGCTTCCCTGAGGCAGCAACTACAGCCGAGGGATAACAATCGCAGCCGGGATCAGCTCCCAAAATACTCGAATGGGTTAAATCGGGACGGGACAACTAAGCGGTTAATTCTTTGTCCAGGGAAGACCAGTTTTCTAATCCCAGTTGATTTGTTAATGATGGCCAATGGGGATCCGTATTCCAGGAAACAATAAGTTACCAATGCATAAAAGTGGTCAACCCAGCGGTAAAGACGAATTATATTAATTCAAATCAGATAAGTAATCCACGAATACATCAATCAATCAAATCCACCAATCAATCAATCAATCAAGCAACATCAATCACCATCCACAAGCCCATCAATGAATCAATCAAGCAATCAGCCATCAACTAGTGGCAGCCGATGCGAGATGAAAAATAAGTTATGAGGCATAAAGCCATGTGTGGTATAAAACAGGGTTTCAGATTTATAGATTTGGAACTCCATTTTTCTGAAGCAGACAACTGTGTTATATTAGGTACAATGGTTATGCAATGACATTGCATAATGATTGATTGAAGGTCCACATCCACATGCGTGCACAACCCACCCAGGGTCAACACCACAAACTTTTTTTTTACTTAAACAACGTACTGTTTCAACAATATGAAAAATATCTAAATTACATCATTTTGGTTTGAATGATTGAAAAAAAGAAATCTATGTGAGAGAAGAAAATATGGCTTTTCCCTTCAAACATAAATCAAAACACAAAATGGGATGCTTATGTTAATAACAAAATGGGATGGCTTAGTTTAACTATCCCAAAATGGGGCAAATATATGGGGACTGCTTATTTAATTACAAAAAAATAATCAAGACATGACGATATTTACAGATCAACCACGAAAGGTGGGTTTAGTTCTTTCCAAACCGACCACAACATCTAAACAGCACACCAAAATTGAGGGCGCTGCTCTTATGAAATATTTATAGCTATTTGCTCAGTTCATGTTTTAATACTTGTGAAAACTCAACTTCTAACAACGACTTTTTTTTTTTTTAAAGAATCATTAAAATGTTCAAAATAAGGTGCAAATTTAGAACAAGAGTTGGTTTGTCTGTCTGTCTAAGTCGCCTTACGGGAGGATTTGAAAATCAATGTTGAAATGGATCACACCCCCCGGCACTACCCGACCAATTTTACTGGCGATCCCCTAGTGCATCATAGATATTAGGCAAATCAAGACATGTAAGAAAAGCTAAAAGGTTGGTAAAGATATATAGAGGTGTATTTTGTTGGTTACTCAGGGTTATACTCAGAGGCTATTATCATGTAATGAGCAATTAGATGATACGGTAAGAAAGGTGCCAGGTGATAGACCTCTAGGGGTTAATATTATAAGACATTCAACTTTTTAATCTTGACAGAAATGCTGTGGGGCCATAATCCCAATTTGTTCATTTCCGAACCCAGTCAAGCCAACGCTAATTTCTCGTAGCAACTTGTCCTTCGCTTATTGTAGACTTGCGGAAACACAATGACCAATGAAAGATCAATGAGCGTTGCCATTTATTGTGTAGTCATGCCTAACATCGCGTGTTACCACCATGCTGGTGTGTGAAGCATTGGTCTCTTCCTCTTTGTCAAACATTTTTTGTGGTTGGAGGATATGACATAAAAGGCGATGCCCATGCATTTGTAGGGGGATACTAGCTGTATATGAGGATCGAAAAATTCACATAAGGGGACGGCTAAAGAGCGGCCCAACAAGAACAACAATCGTAATTTTTCCAGGGGTGAGGTACATTATGTGCCCATTACATAAAAATTAATCTTTCAATTCTGATCCTTCAATAATAACTACATTTTAATAAACAATCAATCTTTTGGCAAAAAAATTGCTGTTTTAAGCCAGCACGCATTAAGAGTACAATGCATAGAGGACGGAGCATATCCTGTAACCAGCACGACCAGTGCTGTGTTGTACAGTGTAACACCACGCTTGAATGTATTGCAATTCGAATGCATTATATCCCATAATTGAAGGTAGGCATTAAAGCTACACTGAAAGTCAATTAGCAGCAATTGTGGTAAGCTGCACCACAAAATACACACAAACAAAGAGCGACAGTTTTGCCCAACATGATCCATATTTTTTCACGGAAAATTTATTTTATGTAGCCGTATTTTTTTTTTTTCTTATTTAAGTCACGCCTCCTATTGCAACCTGGTCCAGGAATATTTTCCAAGCCGGTGACTGTTGTGGGACTGTAATTCTCTGAGTGTAGTAGTCATACAATCATCCCCCAATGTTGATAACCTCCTATGTTACCATATTAAATTTTGCTCTTAAATTGAATTAATTAAAATTTTATGTTTTTTCTTGCTTTTTGTATTTGATTGTTTTGATGCAGTCAACATTTTACGCCCATTTTCATTCCAAACATTTCCACAAACTATCGCCTCCTCCTAATGTCAAGAACATTTATGCCATGAGATTTAGCCCTCGAAAGGGAACTAGTTTAGTTGGCTAGAGGTACTTCTGAAACGAAAAAAAGCCTAAAATTTTGGTTTTTTACTTGGAAGAAATTAGGCCCCAAAGGTTTGTAATAATTGAAAAATTGACCCAGTTTATCCAAACTGACATTTAAACGTAGCCATTCAGAAAACAAAAGGCTGAAATTGAGACATATTTCTTCCCCAAAAATTTTGGGAAAAAAAAAAAAGCAAATTAAGCAGACGAAATGCCGAATGAATGTGTGGTGTGCAGTTGAGGGAAATAATATTGTTCATCGCCCAATCCAAAAAAAAATCAGCAGCTTGCAATTATCTTTCACTTTCTCCCCACATACAAGTTACAATCCCACAAAGTGCAGATGAAGGAAATAATTATTAAAATGCAAAATGAAAGTTCTAAACTATGATGGCACTGTGAAAGAGATCTAAAAATCGGCAAATAAATGACACATATACTATAATACACACATCAGGCAAATTCATAAAATACTAGACAGCAATTGCAAAGAAGCTACCAGCACAGACATCCAAAAAAGTGTCGGAGTTAGAATATTGGAATGGTTTATATACATAGGCAACGGTAACAGCGAAATGTTAATTTCCAAAAGATATGTGTATAGTCGGCAAGTTGATTTTTTGTTATGTAAAGAGATATGCATGCTAGCTTGTCCATGGAAAAAAATCTGTTTATTCTTACTTGCTATAGAATTTCTTTTGATTTTCATAGAACAATGAAAAGTATCACTGAAAGTCTGCTTTGAAAATGCCAGTATCTACTTGTATGTTTGTATTTGGTTATCCAAAGCAAAATCTATATACTGTCCTGTTTTAAGTGATGACCTCAACATTCACTAATAATAAAGGTGCCTTTCGTGATCCAGCACCTTCTGTTTTATTAATTGGCCCATATATCCTTGAGAAAGGAAAGCTTATTCACAAAATTTTTGATCCCGAATTTCGGTTTGTGTTGTTAGAGCAATGTCGTTTCCCACGGACCAGAGGCCAATGTGCTAATAATTATGTCGTTTACGGACAGAAATAAAATCTGTGAATTCTCAGACACGACTGAATTTTGCACGTAAGATTTGGCACACATGGGATTACTAATGTTGCGGTTAGATTGATATGAAAATTTTCAACGGTTTTAGGTAAGCGGGGGGCGAGCTGTGATCACGAAATGCCCCTTTAAAATAATAAACCTGATGATAACTTCCAATTTCTATAGTGCTTTTTACCCCCCCTCTAGTCAGTGATGTCAGTATGCAACAGTCGCAGCATTAATCAGGTGTCGATTCAAAAGCGCTTTCTAGGTGCCTCCGGCCCCTGGCAACCATCCTCAACCAACACCAATCCTTAACAGAACTCCCAAAGGACTCCCTAACCCACCCACGCCCCCGTCCCCGGTCATCCCCCTCCACCACCCACCCCCCCCTCCCCCAATCGCCACTCCCGCCTGGCACCCTGCGACACTCCCAAACCCAATCAACATAACGCCCCTCTCCACCTCCACAACCCCTCCCTTCCCACAAACTCCCCCCCCTCCCCTTAATGTCCGTCTCTCTATCGACACCTCACAGAACAACACCGACCCTACACTTTTTCCCCTCCTTTCTCCCGCCAATTCTCCCCCCCCACCGCCCTAGTCCCTACTTACTAGCCCCTTTTCCACAACTCATTCCTCCTCCCATACCCGCGCCACTCCCCCTGATCAAAACCCCTCACCATCAACCCGCTCCCAATCCCCAACCCTCCCCTCATACTACCCCCACCAATACCCCGTTCCAGAACCTCTCCCACTCATGTTCATACCCCCCTCGCCTTCACTCCCCCTCCACTTTTTTCCATCCACGCCACCCACCCGTGTCCCCGCTCCCGTCCGTCACCTTCCTCTTGTCTCCCCTTCTCTCTCCCTTCTCCCCACCCCCCTTACACCCCATAGCATGCTCGCACCTCCTGTCCCTCACCCCCCCATCGCCTCACCCCCGAATTCTGACTGTCCTCCACCTCCTCCCAGCTGTCTTTCATTTCTCCTTCTTACTTATACTCCCCCCCAACCCCCGTTCTAGCCCAATTTGTTATTCCATCGCACCCCCCTTATTCTAATCTCGTCCCTTAATCCATTCCACACACATCTTTTCTCCTCCCTCCATTCAGACTTCGACACAGCTATCCCCGCACCCACATCAACCACATCCGTTTTTTCCATCCTTCTACCCTCCCCTCTTATCTCCCCCACCTCATCTCCTATTTTACCCACTACCTCTTTAACCCGCTCGCCCCACCTCCCCCCCCCTCCCCACACCTCTCCCCCTTCCCCCGACCTCCCGCCTCCGATCCGTCGCCCCCACTCCTCAACTCCTTGTTCGTTAATACAGAATCATAGTCCCCTTCCTCCCTCTAAACCCCACCCTCACACCCCTTCCAATCCACCTCCCCCCTTCCTCCGACGCCCCACCCTACTACACACACCGCCCTTACTTCCACCAGTCTCCAGCCATTCCCCTGCTTCTCACATCCCCCACATTACAACTTCCAACCGACCCCCCTCTTACTTGGCTTTCCCCCTCCCCAACCCTCTTCCCACCCTTCCCCCCTACCCTCAAACTACCGTTCCTCAAACACCCCCCTCTCGCTCTCCGTGCCTGAGATGCCTCTCAACATAACCTTCACTTCCGCCCTCGACTACACATACTCTTATCGTATCCTCCAACCGTCCCATTCTTATCACACGTCCCTTCCCTTCTTCCTTCGCTACCTCATCCGCACCCCAACCCTGCTCCTGCGTCCCTCGCGCCCGAACGCAATCCCTCACCCTTCCTTCCCCCTAACTCTCCCTCCCCTCACCACCTAAGTCACTATCCTACGCTACCATTGCCTCCTCGTCTCCCCCGGACCCACTTCTCTCTCCTCTCCACCCCCCTTCTTCCCCCACCTCATTCCGCCTACCCTCTGTTTATCGGCCCACCTTCCCGCCAAAACGCCAGCCCCCCCCCCCAACCAGGCCCTCCCGCGGGCCCAGCTTTTCTGCTCCCATCCCCTCACCCCCGTATACCAAAGACACCCACTCCCCCTCCCCTAACACCAGCTAATAATCCCGCTCTTCCCCCACCCCCCCTCGCCCCTACTCCCCATACCCCCCTCCCCAACCCCTTCCACACACCATCCTATTCGGCCGGGCCTACCGAATGGATGGACGGGGAGTACGAGGATAAAGAGGGGAGAGTGTAGGGAAGATAGGATAAGAAGGTGGCGGTCAGCGAAGGAAGAGAACGCGAGGTAACCCACACAACCCAGCACCCCCACCCCCCCCCCCCCCAAGTGGCGGGGAGAACGGAGATTTATTGAAAAAGAGTACGGGCGAAAAACTACCAGAAACCCACCTCCCCCAATGGGGGCACCACCTCAGCTAAACGAAACCCTACTACCCACAAAACCCATCCCCCCCCCCGACCCCAAGCCGGCGCAGCTCGCGCCCCGTAGAGTAACCCCCAACCCCTTGTATTAGAGAAGACGGAATTACCACCCGGATGGTTACCCCCGTACTCCAACGTACATCAGGTAACCCACCCACACACCCCAACCCACAACCACCCCCCCCCACACACCCCACCAACCCACCCTACCCAACCCCAACACCACCCACTTTTCCCTAAACCACCAACAACACACCCCCCCCCCCCCCCCACAAATCGATCATCACAACACACCCCCCCCCACACCACCCCACTCCACCGACAACCCCGCACACCCCCCCACCCCAGCTAAAAAAAAAAATTTATACCATTTTTCTATTAGCAGTGGGGACCCCCCTCAAATCAGATACCCTACCAAATTTAATAAGTCTGAGTGCATTGGATTGTCGGCCGAGATCAATCGGAGACAAATGGAGATGAAAGAAACTTTTGGTCACATCTATTTCTGAAACTATTGATATAAATACAAAGTAAAATGTCTATTTCCATCGCTTCCTTGTTATCAGACGGTATACTGACGTATGATGTAGATGGATATTTGTTATACAGCATCCATATGCCCAGAGGGTGTTTAAATCAATCCCATAATGATGCAAAGTTCCTATATGTACTAAACACATGATCAGTACTTAGGGCTTTAATAAAAAGTGCTCCAGAAGTTTAATTAAGAACACAGGACCATTTCGTGATCATGCTAATAAATTACTTAAGTACTAGCGTTTTGTAGATTAAAATGAATTTGAAATAGATCGGGTTTTTTTATGTGGTAAAAACCCGGATTTAAACAATTTGGTTTTACTACTTTACTACTACTAGAAGGATTTTGTTGGATCACATGAACATCATTGAGGTTAAGTTTCCCAAAACTGGTGCACCAATTGTGGTGGGATGGCTCTCAAACACACACCCTCGCCCTATGACTAAAGCCAGGGCGAAATTGGCAAAATTACGTGTGCTATGGAGTTCCAGTAAATAAAGCACCAATACGACACACAAACAAATGTACAAACAAACGGTATATAAAAACCATTATAGTATGTAGGTAGTAAGTGGGGTGGTGCCAGGAGTAGTATCCATCTAGTTGAATTTTGTACCCTTGGCTCCCGCCCAACAAAAACAGAACCAAATATTTGTAAAAAAAATAAAAAAAATAAAAAAAATAAAAAACTTACAATTTTTTACCAATTTCCCTCCAAAAATTCTCTCTGGTTTACCCACCACTGAGTGTATAGTTAAAGACAGCATCAAACCACACATGTCAGTAAAGCACACTTCCAAGAAAGAAACTAGAATAGGCCTTGGCATAAAACACCACTACTTTCACGCATTATAAAGAAGATTATGCAGTCTAATTTAATGCATCAAAATAATGTCGCTCATGTGCTTAGATTCTTCGCTTCTTTATTTGTATTGTTTAAAACAAAATATACTTAAGAATTTCAATGTAATGAGCCTATATTAAAGTGAAATTTGTTTTAGGCAGTGACAGTGACAGAAAATTATAACTTGGCACTAACAAAAGGCCAAACCACTTTCCTCTTTATGAAAATATGTCCATGGCCAAAAATACAAGGAAAATGTACATTAGTTCTTTGAGAAGAAGACGGGGAAGATGTCAAACTTTGAAGGAATATTGGTTTGTACATGGTATTTGGGTGTGAAATTTGGTTTTATATGGGGAAGAGGGAAAGAGTTAATTTGGAGCAAATATTGGTTGAGGGCTTAAAATATGGTAAAACACATGCTTATTGCAGGTAATAAAAAATGGTGCTCAGGGGTTTGTTTAAAAAACCTGGTTATTTTTGTTAGTTTTTTGGTTAGAGCTGGACAAACTAAGAGCATTTCATTTGAATAGGGATACACCGTGTTTGTTAGTTTCTAACTACATGTAGGGAAAAGGAGGAAAGGAAAACATGAATCTGATTGATTTTTTGTCCAGGAAAAAGAACAGTACAAGATTGGTGATTGCGTCTGGAGTTTGAATTAGGTACCGGCAATAAGCCTCTAATTCTTGAAAAGAAAACCACTCTCGCTATATGGTGCTTGTAAGAATAGAAACAATTTTTGGTCTGTTAAATTTATAATAGAAATTTACTCTTTCCAAACTTGTCCTCAATATGAAAGTGTTGGAAACCCAACATTTACGGACTTTGTTTGTAGACAAGAAAAAAAAAAAAAAAAAATAAAAAAAAAAAAAAAATAAAAATTCAATAAAAAAACACAAGTTTTTTAAAAAAAAAAAAAAAAAAAAACACTAAATACAAAACAAAAAAAAACAACATAAGGGAAAAGTTATAATGCTTATAAAAACTTAAGAAACAAAAAAAAAAAAAAAAAAAAAAAAAAAAAAAAAAAAAACAAAAAAAAAAAAAAAAAAAAAAAAAAAAAAAAAAAAAAAAAAATTAAAAAAAAAAAAAAAAAAAAAAAAAAAAAAAAAAAAAAAAAAAAAAAAAAAAAAAAAAAAAAAAAAAAAAAAAAAAAAAAAAAAAAACAAAAAAAAAGTCTCTTGAAAATCTTTAAAAATGGTGTACCTCGGTATTTGAGGAGAATTAAATATCACAAATGTGTTTGTTTGCTTTTATATAAAAGTAATTAATTTCCATGCATCATAGGTTTTCTACTTTCTACCGGAGAACACAGGTACGAATTCAGTATTCTGAACCACATCCTGAACATGCCGTGTATTCCCGTTGGAGGGGCTGCCAATGTATAGGGCGGGTGGCACATATAAATCCTTCCAAACACCAACCACAACAATGCAGAAACCTAGCATAAAAATGGGCACACCCTTCCAAAAGTTGGTGTGCTTTGACGTGGCCTACATACCGGCTTCAGCCTACGACTTTGCTTTCTCGATGAGGAGAATACCGTGGTGGACTGTGGGCTGATGGAAGTGATTTTCGACCCGGATTGACAACGAGGGGGCCACATCGAGGGCGTCGTCCCACATTCTTGATCGTCCTTTTGCCTCCTTCAGAGTAATCCCTTTCTTTTCCTCTGGCTCTGTCGTGTCTTCTTTATCGGAGTCTGGGGTGGGTGCCACGATGGTGACACGCTGCTTTGGTTGTCCCGTTTGCCATTAAGGCAGAAGAGATAATAGGGCTAACGCCTTGGTTCATGTTGCTCGTCTGGGCCATTTTGCTTCATCCAGGCTAGTGACAAAACGTTAAAACAGAAATAAATTAGCCAGTAAGTTGGGTGATGCAATTGTGCTTAGAGAGTTTCAATATATTATACTTATTCTTCATGTGGAAGATACGGGAAAATATCCAAGAACAAATTGTGCGGTAAATTGGTCCAGCGGTTTGGATAGTTGAATAGAAAATGTGTACAGAATTGGCCCATAGGACAATGTGTGTAAGATAGTGTGGTTCGCCATTGTGGCAGTATTTTTGTTCATACATCAAAGGAAACAATTCACCCCCCGCGCCGTTAAAGCACTAATCAGTGAGGTCACCCGAAAGAGTCAAAATATTTGAAATTTGCAGAATAGCTTAAAGTGTAGGATAAGTCTGTAGAAAATCGGCATTAGTTACTTTTTCCAACTGAAGAATTGCCAGAAAAGAAAGAAACGGCAGGTGTTTCAAGATATTATCTTCATTCACTTACGTGTTTGGTAGGAAGTTGCCGAATGGACAGTTTATGACTAAAATATCCGATTTTTGTCCTATTAGGTTGCTTGCTGGCCTTAAATCATTTGCAGGGAGGGCATTTTTAGGGTACCTGTACTTTTCAGATATGCAAAAAAACTGATTTTTTTTTTTGATGATTTTTTTTTTATTTTCCGATTTAGCAAATCACTGATAGTGCCTTAATTCACTGGCTAAGAGAAAAATATGAAACTTTCCTTCTGATACCAAACTCTTGACTTTGATGGGGGTAATCGAGTAATGTGGTGTGTCCGATCAGGTCACAAAAATGCAAACCCTCTAATTTGTTAAATAGTAGTAGTAAATATGGACAATAGTCAAAGTGAAACAACTATTCAAGATGATCGGAAAATACTTTTGATTTGGAATCCACATATGCATTATATACTAAAGCTCAATCCTGAAACAAATTTGCAGGAATAGCTTAAAAAAGTGAGGATACGTTCTGTAGAAATCCCACAACTGGAAAACTTGACAGAAAGGGAAACAGCAGATCATCAAAGTTATGAACATCATTCACTTACATGTCGTAGTAAGTGTCCTTACATACAGTAATGACTTTGATTCTGTCCTTATTAGGTTGCTTCAGTCTTAGCACTTGCAGGGTATACTTATGATACCCTATACTTCTTACAGCCCAATGCAAAATCAATTTTTTTTGAACTTTTTTTTTTGATTTTCTGATTTAAAAATGCAAATCACTGGATAGTGCCTTAACTAACTTTATTTGTATGCTTCTTTTCTGTAAAACTGGTCCTTAGTTTGTTGACACTGAATTAGTCATTACAAGATAATATCAAGAAATAAGATTGTTACCTTTCTCTGTTTGTTCTCTAATGATCTGTCTAACAGCTTTCTTGGAGGCTATTAGCCCGTTACCTATGCATCTCTTGGTTTGAACACCCTGGTGGAATGTTGAAGGCCCCGACATCTGCTCCACCCGATCTTCCTCATGTTCTTTGTTTTCTACTTCCTTCTCTGTCATCTCCAAGTCTGCTTCTCTTCTGCCACTACCATCTTGCGACGGTACTCTAACCTGTGGTGTTGTCGGGACTTTGTCCGGTGGTATTGCACCAGTGGGATCGCCGTTGCAGCGGCCTCCCCCC